>JUJX01000111.1:0-169161 GCA_000800745.1 Diaporthe longicolla | reverse complement strand
AAATAAATAAATAAATAAATAAATAAATAAATAAATAAATAAATAAATAAATAAATAAATAAATAAATAAATAAATAGGTAAATAAATAAGTAAAAATATTCTAATAATTTTTATTTATATTTTAACCTATTATATTATATACACTTACACTAAAGGCTTATACACTACACTATATATACACTAAAGCTAAAGTATTTACATATCTATTACACTATTATACCTAGTGTATATAGTGTAGTGGATGGCAACCCTGATGATGGACAGCCTCTACCAACAGACTATTCAGACCCTTGCTTGTGTCGGCCGACATGAGAACGACAGCGATTTCCTATTCAACGTACTGCGCGAGAGTTGTCACTGGTTGGATCAAAAGGCGTCTGGATCTCTGCTTTTCCGAACTCGACGGGCTTGCTTATGAGGACTCTTGTTGCGCACTTCAACAAAGGCGAGGTTGCTCAAGGCTTTTATGTTGTTCATGGGGAGACAATACTTCCGCCGACTCTGGATCTATCAAGAGCTTGTCTTAGGATGCGATACCCATCTGTGCTGTGAGAACGAGAATGTCTCAGGTTCGAATTTGTGGCGGTTGTCGGAGGCTCTTCACCTGTGGAGCCGGCATCAGCACATAATGCTGCGACGTTGCTCCGGGGATTTAAAGCGGCTCCGCTGCCAAGAGGTGCCCACTGACGAAATACTACTTTCGATCGTCTTTGAACGGGCCCCTCTTTTATTCAGCAACACGATGGTAATTGTTTCGGATTTCCAGTGTGAGGACCTGCGTGATCGGGTTTACAGAGTACTGGCGGTGGTACAGTGGGATGGTGTGCACCGAATTGAGCCAGATTATAGCATGGACAAATATGACCTGGCCATCGAGGTGTTGAGGAGAATGCCTGGGTCCACAGACTTCGACTATCTGCTTGGGTCGATCCGAAGAATTGCAAAGAATCTTCAAATAAGTGAGGAAACTTCTCACAAGTTGAGCGATACGATACGAGAGCGAATGTTCTTAAGCCCTCACACCTTCATAATCCACCCCCTGCGTGGGCCATATGAGATTCTCAGCCCGACACTGTCAAGGTTCTGGAGAATCCGTCTACTGTTCAGCAACGCTACTATTTGGAGTTTCAGCCGGAATAACGAGTTGCCTGCTACTGGAAGGTCACGTTTCCAACACAGAGTCCTCTTAAAACCTAGCTAGGAAGCCTTTCCAAGATACTAAAAATGATTATGAAGCTCTGTGGACATCACGCAAGCTGATATTGTCACACGGAATTAAGCGTATGGCTTAGTGGAATTAAGTTAATTAAGGAGAAGAATCCTCCTAAGTAGTATAGGCTGATCAGAACGCTATTTATATATAGATATAGTAGATCTAATTTATAATACACCCCTTTATACTTAAATTCTAATATTTTAAATATAATAAGTAGTATACTATTACCTTTATTACTACTAATTCTAGTAGTATTTTTATATTTCTTATACTCTCTTTACTCTTTAAAGTACCCTTTATAAGTAATTCCTTATTAATAAATAAAATAATTATTATATAATTATATAAAGGAGTATATTAGCTTTACTTTTTAAGCTTTAGTTTTCTATTAAACTATAAAACTTATAGGATTTATTTAACTATTAAAGTAGCTAGTAATTATTATATAACTACTATTTAATATTTAGGTTTTTAAATAAGTAAATATAATAATAATTTAGTATTTTAAGTACTTATCTCTTTTAATTCCTTTTATAAGCTTATATTATCTAAATATACTTTTTTTAACTTCTATTAAAGCTTTTTCTTATTATTCTTTAAAATATATATTTTATATCTTTAAGGCTTAGTTTATAAGTTAATATATTTACTTATTTTAAAGTTATTCTATATTTAAAGGTTTTATAATTAAAGCTTACTATAAAGCTTAAGATAGTTTATTAAAGTATATAAGTAAAAGGATTATAGATTCTTTTAGTAAGGGTATATAAAGCTCCTTTTTAAAGTAAATTTTAACCTATTAAATATAAATATCTTAGGTAATAAGTATTAGATTATAATACTCTAGTATATATATATAATAAATAAATAAATAGTTTATTTAAATATTAAAATCTATACTTTTTTTACTTTAATATTATTAGTAAGTACTTTAAGTTATTATTTTACTTAGCTTAAAGTCTACTTTTTAATAATAACTATAAGAAATCTTATATAGTAAGCTTACTTTAAATATTAAGAATATCTTTAGTTTAAATATATATAAATACCTACTATTATATACTATATTATTATAAAGAGTTCTAGCCTATAATATTCTTAAGTACGTATTAATATTTATTTTTAATACTTATATTAAGTAAGTATTTAAAAGGAGTATAATTATACTTTAAATAATTCGATAGGCTAACGGCTTATTAATAGTACCGGCGCGAATAGACTAGGCTCGGCCTAACGCTATAGCTGCTAGTGTATAATAGCGACTTTTAGCTATAGATAGGTTATAGAGAATTATAAAGTTACTATATCTTCTTTTACTATATCTTCTTTTACTATATCTTCTTTTACTATATCTTCTTTTACTATCTTCTTTTATTATAGATTCTAGCTTAATAGAGGAACTAAAATAATATATAAAGTCTATATTTTAAATAATAAATTATTAATTTAAAGCTTATTTCTTCTATAAGTATAACTTCTTTAAGAATAAGGTTAAGTAGGTTATAATCTATAATATATAAAACTTACTATTAAATATTTAAAAGTTATTTTAATAAAGTAGCTTATTTAATAATCTTAACTATATAGTTCTTTTAAAGGTTTTTAAAAGTATTAAAGTTAATATATTATACTTAATACTTAATTTAAATAATTTTAATTACTTACTATAAGTCTCTTCTAATAATACTTTCTACTAACTAATCTAATATTTAAATACTATACCCTTATATTTATTTTCTTTAATAATAAGCTAGAGAGTTATTAGTATAATAAATAGCTTATTAAAAGTTAAGTAACTTAAAGTATTTAAATTAATATACTATTAGATACTATAGAATAGCTAGTTTAATTAAAGTTATATATACTATAAGGACTATATTCTTTAGTTATATAATAGCTTTATAGTAATAATAATAGTAGGAGAAGAGAGTAAGGTAAATATTATAAAGATAAAGGAATTAGTAAAAATAAGTATATAAAGTATTAGCTAAAGTACCTTATTCTAATTAATTATTTATAATAGCTTTAAGGGCTTTAAAAGTATATTAGGTTTATAACTATTATATAGAATTAAGTATATAGCTTAGTAAAATTAAGTTAATTAAGGAGAAGAATCCTCCTAAGTAGTGTAAGCTACTTAGAATGCTATTTATATATAGGTATAGTGGGTCTGATTTATAATATATATATTATTACCTTATAAGGTAGAAAACTAGGACTTGATACTAGTCCCTTTCCCTAACAGATATGTTAAAGGCTCGGATTCTTACCCGGCTGGTTTTGTCTGCCCTAGTTTTCTTACGAGAGGAGACGGCGATCTTCGCTATACCTCGTTGGCAAGGTTCTCATTGTCCTGGGGCGCTTCTGGCCCCGCGCGGGGGGGGGGTGGAGGAAGTTTTGGGCTAACGAAGTAGTCAGTGATGAATATGGAGTTCAACTTGATCCTTCAGATGGGCTCTTGCTGGCTCATAGCTTGAATTCGAAAAGGTTTAGGCCGTCTTACTTTCATGGCTACGAAGAGTACAGGGAATTGGCTAAAAGATATTTCAAGACAAGGCTATGTGGAAGTAAAAGCTGTTCGTATGCGATACCAGTGGGTTCATAATGTAACATAGTGTTCAAGTTTGCATGATTCTGTATGGCTTCACACTTTTTGTTGCACTTCAACCCCGGCGATTTGGGTTAAGCTTCTTGAATGCCTGTTCCTCTGTCTCAGTCCATAGCACAGAAAGGGTCGCTGATGACAAACGAAGAGTGTTACGCAGTATACCGACAGTGTCGTATGATGCTCGCATATCTGTCGTGGTTTCCTGATAAAATACTAGTACCGCAACTCTTTCCTTAAGGTGGTTTGGTCTAAGGTGGTTTGGTTCTAAATGGGTGGTTGAGTTCTTGATGCGTGCCCAGGTGGTTTTGTTCAATTTCATCCGTTTACGTTCCGAAAGCATATGTGGTCTCTCCATACGCAAAGAAAGAAAAGAAAAATAGGAGAAGAAGAAAAAACCCGCAGTGAGCGGGTAGCATTTGGTCCCGTGCCGCATACCTAGGTAGAAAAGGCCTAGGTAGTATCGGTTTTGACGGCGCCGTTGACTAAAATCGCAACTCCTCTCTTATCAACGCTCCAAAATTTACGAGAGCCGCAGAAATAGACTCGGTCAAACAGAAGAGCAAAATTTTGCAATTCGGGATCCAAGAAGCCAACTACTCCAGCGAGACTCTACCCGATTGCAGCTTCAGTAGTAAGGTGCACGGTGTGCAGCACTGGGAGGCGCAGTTGAGAATTGAACGTAGGGTGGTGGAGCAAGGAGTTTTCGTCATCCCGCGAGGTGGACCGAGGTGGGTGTGGATATTTGTTTAGCAGCCACGCGTCGTCTTGGCCAAAGCTTGTCTTTGATAAAGTTGCTGACGAAGTCGACACAGGGCTTTGGTCTGGTTTATTATTATGCCGAGAGCACTTCACTCGAGATCGGGGCAGTACTCAACATCATCGAGGCCAGGCAATCTTTTGCTATATGTGATATGCAGTTAGGTGTTGCGAACTTGTGCAGCAACCCAGTCGCCACGAGTGCAGCACCTCGATTCATGGGTGCACTGGCTGTCCAAGCTTTTAAATGTATTGCTTCTTCGTACTGCTCATAGGCCGCGCAATTCAAAAACGCAGTTTTCTCAACTACTCCAATCCGCACCGCAAATATCCAAGGAAGCAGTAGATTTCTTTTCCCTCAGGCTCTCCGCCCCCGTCCATTTTCTTAACCTCCTACGTGCATTCCTAACGCATCATTGGCGAGGTGCAGTCTTCCACAGCGTAGAGGCTCGGAATCTCCGATAGTCTAAAATTATTGCCGGAAGCAAGTCCTGTTGAACTTTGTTCTCCAGACGCGCGTTCATTTCGTACCACCGCCAGGCCCAGCACCTAGTCAGTCAACCCCAGATATTCCGATCGGCAAGCGGGAGGCGTCTGCGAACCCGAACCAGGAACGGCAAAAAAAGCCCGGGAGGGTCCATGAAGCATGAGAATACGGAAGCTTTTCATTGGCTGCGCCGCCACTGCCAGTAATCTGTGCCTGGAGAAGACCCTACAAACTGCATCCGGGCTGGCGGTGGACGAGGACAGGGCCTTATGTTTAATCGCGATGTGGGGGAACAGCTCCGCCCTCAAGCCGCAAATAGGGACGCAATTCATTCGTCAGCTACCAGCGAACAACAAAGCATGACATATTGAGAGGAAAGGAGGTATTTCACGCAGTGACCATAAGGGGAGCCACTGATCTACGAATCGTGGCATTGGCACAAACATTTAAGAAACTGAAGAAGGTTTTCAATAGTCCGGATCATTGAGTCTTGCACATTACCTGGGTACCGGTGTATACAATTGAATTCAATCTTTCTTTACCGTGTATTATTTACCACATTCTTTTGTCCAAGTCTCTATTCCCTTATCATGCGCAGCGCTCCCACCGTGACTCTCGCAGCCTTTGCTGCGCGTGCTCTCGCTGACTCGCACACCCTTTTCGCCGGTTTCTTTTCCGGAACCAATCTGGTGCGACTCGAGTTCGACGACTCTACCAATGCCTTGACTCTCGTCGAGAACATCACTGCTCCTAACACAAGCGGCCAAAAATGGATCGCCCTTGACGTATGATTGGATACTCTTTTACTCCGGTATTACACTTGGATACTAATGTACAAATATCCAGTCGCGCAAGCAAAACCTGTACGTGGCCACGACTGGCTACTTCCAAGGATACACCATTGGAGACGACCTGAGTCTCACTTACGTGAACAATGTGTCTTTGTCCTCAGACTGTACCAACGCCAACTACATCTCGGTGTCCAGCGTGTCTCCGTACACTGTCTTTGGCACCCCATACAGCACGGGATGTTCCAGTCTGGCCATCTCTGTCGACGACACTGGCGCTCTCCAGAGCATGATGGCCAATGCAACCTACGATTCTGGTTCCGGCGTTCACGGCAGTGACGTCAGCCCGGATGGTGACTTCTTCTACTCTGCTGATGACATGGGCAACGGCGTGTGGGTTCACGCTGTGGACGAGACGGCCGGCACGGTCGAGGAGATCCAGCATCTGGACGCCGAGGACGGCAGTGACCCCAGGCATCTGACTGTCCACCCCAACGGTAAATGGGTTTATGTCGTTTATGAGGCAGCCAGCTCCATCGCTGTATATAGCCGGGACAACAGCACGGGAATGTTGGCTTTCACCAACACCACTTATTCACTGTTGCCTGACGGTAAGATACCTTCCCTCCCGATCGTTCGAGGCTACGCGCGACCACCTGGGCATTCATTTCACTAACTCACCGGGCAGGATTTACCAACTCGTCTTCTTACTGGGCCGACGAGGTTCTTGTCTCGGCCAAGGACTCCACCTCGCCAAAGTACCTTTACGCCGCCACCCGGTCGCGGACGACAGACATCCCCGGCTACGTCTCCGCCTTCTCGCTGGACGCCGACACAGGTGCCATCACGGAGCAGCTCTTCCTCCTGCCCACCACCAATAGTGGTGGCTCCTCGAACTCCGTCGGCCCCGCCGGCTTCAGCGAGGAATACTTTGTTATCCCCGACAGCGGGTCCAACTTCCTCGAGGTCTGGAAGATGGCTGACGATGCATCGAGTGCATCTGCAGTTGCTCACTTGGATCTGGAGAGTGGGCCTGCCAACGCTGTTTGGTACAGCTAAACGAGCATGTGTAAGAGCGGTTCTGCACACGGGCTAGGGGGCGTTCGGGCCGCTTGAGGGTAGTTCGGGGACTCAGTCATTAGTTCATGTTTAGGTAGACTTTTACAGCCAAAGGCTACGCAAGCGCAAATCCATATACTTTCTCCGCGGCAGAGCATCGCACCGACTCGTCATCGCACTGGCTATAAGCAGTCAACTCTTCATTCAGATGTTTCCACCACGAATTCCCACCAAGACTGGGATAGGAGCCCTCTGGGAAAAGCTGCGCAGTAAACAAGTCTATTGAGTCTATTCTATGCTTTTGGGAGAGAAAGAAAAATAGAAAAAAGAGAGATCGGATATTGCACAGCAAAAAACAGATAGTACACAGGTACATTGTTTACTTCTACACTACAGCTAATCAGAGCGCTCTATTTAACCAACTACACTACCTACTGTCACGAGAGGGGAAACAGAGACAAAGCAGCTGTCCTCAATACGTCAATTCAAGATAACTCAGTGCTACCTTATAAGGGGGAAGGTTTACAGGGGTTATAGAGGGAAGGTCTAGTCTTTAGAGGGTGTGGGCGAATGGGCCACAGTGGATGACTAAGCAGCCAGTGGGGCCCCCAGCCCACACACACACTCTCTCACCTACTATATTTTTTTATACCTATACTAACACACTTACTAGGCCCCCTTCTACCTATAACCTTTAGTATAACAAGACCCTTTAGTACCTTAATAAGGAGGACTACTATAGTAGGAAGAATTAGTAAGAAGTAGTCTAATAGAATAAGTAGTTAAAAGTAGAGCTTATAAAGCTAGCTATTTATTAACTTTTAAAGTACCCTAGTAGATAAGAAAAGAAGTAATAAAATACTAAAGTAAAAGAAATAATATAGGTAGGTAGAAGTAATAATAGTAATATATATATAATAATAGATATATATAATTAATAACTATATAATATAGTATACTACTTAGTAGAATAGATTATTTAATAGAATACTTTTTACTAGTTTACTAACTTTTATTAACTTTAATACTTACCTAATATAGTTAATTTAATAAAAGTTAGTATTAATTAATACTAATTACTTTATATTATTTATTTTTAATTAATTTAGTTAATTTAAAGTAGTTAATATAAGTATAATATAAGTTTAAACTAAGTTACTTTTAATAAGAAATATATACTTTATACTAAATAGTACTAACTATACTATTAAAAATATAGTTTATTATAGATTATTAAAATAGATATATTTATATTAATTAGTATTAACTAGGTTAGATTTATTATAATATAGTTAGAATTTAATTTATTAAACTCTTCTTTCTTTTTCTTATATATTCTTATATTATACCTAGTTTTACTATAGTTCCTATAATATTATTTACTTAGTCTACTATAGACTACTTTCTTTATCTTACTATTTATTTTACTAACTAGCTACTTCCTTTTTTATTTTTCCTTAATTATTATCTAAAAATCCTTAATAGTAAGTACCTTTCTAAATTATACTTAAGTCTTCTTAGCCTTTCTATATTTAGTAAGTACTATATTAGTATTTTTAAATATATAAACCTAATCCTCTAAAATTATAATTTTATATACTATTACTTATAAACTTTTTAATAGTTAGTTAATAGTTAAAATAATTAGTATAAGAGAGTTTTTTTAATATATTAAAATTCAATCTTTAATAAAACTTAATTATTAAATAGTTTATTAAATATTAGATAGTATTTATAATTTTTATTTTTAGAGAAAGATAGGAAGAGATTAGTTTAGTATTTATAAATAAATATTAAGTTTAAAAATAATAGAATCTAGGTTTTAAAGAGTAATTCTAGCTCTTTTAAATATAGCTTTAATATTCTTTTCTATAAAGATTTTATTATAGGCTACCTTAAATATAAAAAAGAACTTAAACTTAGTAATATAATTAATTAAAGTTTAGATAAAAAGGTTAATTTAGTTACTATATATATACTTTAAAAGTAAATATAATATAATATTTAGTAGCTAAAGTATATAAAAAGAATATAGTAGTATACTAATAATACTAATATTATTTATTTTATAGTAATTTTTAAAATCTATTAATATATAGTTTTTATATTTATTTAAAATAAGTATTTAATATTTACTTTTTATTTATTACTTTATATACTTTTTAAAGTACTAAGCTTATTTTAAACTAATTTAATTATTTATCTATTTATTTAAAATAAACTTAATAACTTAATCTTTTAAAAAATCTAACTTTATAGCTTAACTTATAAGATAGTAAGCTTTTTAAATAATTATAAATAGTAAGATATATTAACCTTTTATATTAATATATTTAATAGCTATTACCTATTCTTAGTTTCTAAACTATATTAATTTAACCTTTTTATATCTATTAATATATATAATAACTATTAATATAACTAATATATCTATTATAAAACTAGTTTTATTAAAGTTATATAGGTTATTATTTATAATCCTATACTTAGTTATTATATTATAAAGAAGCTTAAACTAGTTTCTAATAATTTCTAAATCTTTATAGAATACTCTTTAATAGTTATAAAGATAATTAAACTAAATCTTTAAGCTAGGTTATATATTTATAAAGTATTAAGTCTAATACTTATTAATAAGCTTACTATTCTATAATAATAGTATAAGGTTAGTTATATCTTCTATACTAGAAAGTTATATTAGAAAACTTTATATATCTTAGTTAATAATATATTAAATAAGTATATATTCCTTAATTAGCTTAAGTTTATAGTTATTAATATATATTTTCTTATAATAGAGTTAATTATTTATTTTAGCTAATAATATACTATAGAGGATAGAAAAGATTTATATAGCTTTATATATACTTATAGGTTTTTTATAGTTTAATTTAGATTTCTTAATTATTTAAATAGCTAGAATAATTCTATCTTCTTTTAAATAAGTTAGTATAATAGATATTAATTTCTAATATATTAAATAGTTAAATAAATAGAGTAATATAAAACTAATATAAAAAATAGGGATATAATCTATACTAAATATAAACCTATCTATTAAAACCTTAAGTTTTTAGACCTATACTATAACCTTATTACTACTTTAAATTAATAAAATTAATTAGAAATAAGGAGTTTAAAGTAGTTAGTACTAATTACTACTAACTTTTATTAAATTAACTATACTAGGTAAGTACTAGGGTTAATAGAAGTTAGTAAACTAGTAAAAAGTGTCCTACTGGGTGATCTGTCCCGCTGGGTGGTGCACCATGTTATTGTTGTTTTATATAGTGAATAGGTGGTGTAAAAAAATGTTGGTGTATAGGGGGTGTACTTGTACCTGTGTACCATCCGTTTTTTGCTGTGCGAATATCCGATCTCAAAAAAGATGCGACCCCCGAAGGGCATTCAAATTGTGCGCATCGCAGGACAGCAAATACACTACTTAGTCGACAAATCCGCAGCTGAGTCTTGGACTCGTCAAACGTATTCGATGCAGATTGCATCACTCTTGACGTCCATGACTTCACGAATAGTAATGTTCTGAGCAAGCCCAGCCATCCACATAACGTGGTCCAGAGTCGTCACATTCCCGTTGTCTTCAAAATAAGGAGCGAAAGCCGACTCGGGGAGACTCTTCGGCTGTGCTGCGGCCAGCGTAGTGCTCGCAGCAACATTCTGGCCGCCCATGTCTGTGAGACGAGACTCGTTCAGGCTTTGCCATTCCCACCACAGACGGTCCAGGTTCGTGTGGTGCATGAAGAACAGTGGATCTGCTGGGGACAGAGAAACGTCGTCCATCTACAAGATCACAGTGTCAATCCAAAGCAGCATGAGAGGCACGACGCAAACTTTGGCGAACTTACAGTTCCTCCGATGGCGAAGTGGCCTGATGTGTGAGGTGAGCCACCGATACAGTTATTGAAATCGTCATAGGTCTCAAGAGCACTGCAAGCGTCGACGATGTCCTGGGCAGCAAGCTCAAACTGAGCCTGCTTCAGATTGTATGATAGACACTGTTCGCTTCCCCTTTCAAGCTGCGCAGTAAGGTCGTAGGTGAGGCTGGTAAAAGGTCCATCGACAACGCAGCCGTTGGCATCGGTGAGGCCACTGCCGAATGAGGTAGTAGAGTCGGTACCCCAAATGCTGGCGTTTGTCAGGGGTCCTGCGGCTACATCCGCCTGCTCATCCCAGTAACTATCGTGTTGTCAGCGTCACCGTCGATGCCTGAAATCACATGGACGCAATTGAAGGCTGTGCTTACGGCAGTGGTCCGGTATAGCCGCATTGTTCACGGAGGAGCTTCTCGTGGACCGTCATGAACCAGCGATGCCACGGAAGAAACGCACCCTGAAATAATCCCAAATGCCTTGTCAGTATTTCAAGCCTTACTTAGGGAACATGGCCGTCTCAAGGATTCCTACCACACGATGTATAAACTGGACCTGAGCCACGTGAGCCACCTGCAAATCTCCCCAAATAGTCTTGGATCCGGCGTATTGGGATATCGAGGGTGACTGGACGGGGTCCATCAAGCAGCGAGTTGCGCCGAGGTAGTCCGATTTCTCGGAAGGCGTCAACGTTGACCTAAAAGCATGCGTCAGTACCTGATTTGTTGAATAAGTTGGGCTGCATGTCTGGGAAAACCCAACATACCATGCCTTGCGCTGCGTCGGATTTGTGCACGCTGCAGAGACGGCTTGTGTCATGCCCAATAGGGCAGCGGAGATGATTGCAAGGTTGTACATCTTCAAGGTAGATTATCGACAAGGACAAACGAGGGAGGAGAGAAAAGAGCAAACGAGGAGTCGAAACTAGGTAAAGACTGTAGTAATGAGCGTAGTGATATCGAATTCGATTTTTCACTAGTACTTGAGGAAGATGTGAGCCTTTATAGAAAATTGAGAAAACATCACAACCATAGCTCGGAGCTGCATTGAACATGTCCTATTCATTCTTCTGGCAGTCATTCCGTCGAGCATGGGTTCATGCCCCTAGTCGGGCCCCATCTACACCACGAAATTACAGAACGGTTCAATGTAATGCTTTCGAACTACACCGAGATGATGATGGCTGCACAAGGCGCCTTGTGCACAATAGAGAAACGGCTCTTGCCGGCAACATTGTGGTTCTGATATCAGGGGCTACGCATCCAGAAAGCCTGTGCTTCGTTGATACTTCTCGAAAGGAGGCAAGAGCGCCGAAAAAAGTGGCACCTGAAGACCGACTCGTCGAAAAATAGGAACAGAGCTGGTCGTAAAGATACGGCATATTGAGCAAGTCTCGGAGTATCCTAGGACAATCATGGCTGATTGCAGGGAGGTACTCAACGGTGAGCCTGCGAAAAATAAGCGAGAGGACTAAGTGCTGGGTCCAGGACTCGCAGTATGAATATGTGTAGAACACGTGACAACGAGAAGCATAGACACAGTATTGGTAGCATGTCAAGAGCCTGTCATTCTGTATTCGGTCTCGGATGCGCCGATCATGCTTTCTGGGCCAGGCCTTTTTGGAGCCTCTTGGCATTCACCAGGCCCACATCGAGAGCCTTAAACGACATCCCGCGCGCGGCAGCCCCGCTGAACCTTATTTCCTAAGCCACAAAACCTTCGGGTAAACATAGTAATGTTTGTACTAGAAATACGCGTACAGCTCCGTGCGATGTAGTATTCAAGATTGTCCTGAAAATGAGATCGCATACTAGACACCCGCCAAGCCCCGTCCTTCTGACAAAATTGTCGTCCTGTTATCAACAAGCACGTGCCTCAACAGCGGGTCGCACGGCATTACTAAACCTTAATTGGACTAGCTTTGGTTCAGTTGTTGCATTTGAGAGTCATGTCATGCTATATCCAACATGCCTAGACAGCTCGGCCTGTCGGAAGTTGGCCTTGATGAGATGCAATACGCGGACCGCGCGGGACGAATACCCAGTTAGATAGTTCGCGTATTCTTCTTCGGTCAATACCTAGGTACTGCTAACAGGGGCTGTTATCAGCATGTTTACTAATCATATGACTTGGCTCACAAATAGTCGACATGTTTCATGGGGACGAATGGAGAAATATGGACACTCTAAGAAGGGGATCTTAGGTCCGTCAATAACAATCATGGATTAGTCCTCAGGTGGTTCTACGGTCTGAGGAGTTCCGTCGGGGCAATACCGTGGCCGACCCGTATCCCCAAAGGTAAGCAGATAGCAAGGTCAGAATGATCACATCAAGATGTAGAGGACTCTTCGGTGTAGCAGTCTTCCCGTCCGTTTTCCTTGGCAGAGGCACTCTTCCTAAACGGAGGGCTAACTCACTATCATGCGGAGCAACTTCGGACAAATTTTGAGGTATCATATTCAGTCTCACAGTGGAACGGGAGGACTGTGAGTCCATCATGTATAAATGACATCTCACAAAAATGACACACAAAAATGACCAAGTTGACACCGATGCAAGTGATTGCCTCGCTACTCTTTAGGTCGAATAGTTTCCCGATTCCAAAACTAAAGCTCGTTCATAATTAACCGACCTCCTCGCCTGGGAAAGTTGACGAGGCCGGTTTTCTACGTCTAAATAAGGCCGCAGCCCTGCTATTTGACTTTTTTTCTAGCACATTTATATAATATCTCGAACTGGCAGTACGCGTACTGACAGCAATTGAGATAATTAGCCTTTCAGGTAGCACTTGAGAGAAAATTTGAACTTCACTCATTTTCTGTAAACCGTTCAAAGTTGATCGAGCAGAATATGTGTATTCATATGATTCTAAGCGAGAGGAAAGCGGTGAGGGCCCAAGGATTTGTAACTCAAATAACTTGACCCATACACTCGCCATACTTAAGCCAAGATCAACTGGCTCTTTCTCGACCTGCGAGATCTACATTCAACTGTCGTGACCGACCGGCCGCATAAGTTCCAAGGTTTCAATGAAGACAACTGTTTGAATTGACATATATCAGCAAAAGAGTACTTAGGTAGCCATGCACGGCGGCGAGGCCAAATATGTCATTCAGATTCATCATACCTTAACAAGCCTGAGTGTCTCTTCTCAGCGTCGACGGTAGGGAGTGCACTCATCACATGGCCTGTGGTAGCAACGGCCGGCAGAGCACTGGCCGTAACGGTTCGGGCCGTAGTCACAAAGGCAACACGTCCAGACACCGCCTAGCTGACGGTGGCGACAGTTCCTGTTGTTGCAGACGGCATCACGCTGGTTCGATCTAGTGTGACTTCGCTGGCTGCACATGACCCTCCTTCCGTTGACAACCCTTGCTCGACGGCAGTAGTGGATGGTCCTGCCTGTGTGCCTTCCGCAACGGAATACTTCGGTGATGTTGTGACACATTTTGAGAAAGAAGTATATGTATACTTTTGATTTGGGATAACAAGGGAAGGCTTCTGATCAACAGTGCCGAAAGAATACAACGAGATTGATTGATGGATGAATGATGATAGTGAAGAGAGAGGGGTAATTCAATAGATCATCTTTGCTCATTTGAGCCCTTATTATATGCCCAAGCTTCCCGCACTTGAAAGTCATCTGGGGGTTGTGGTCGTGCCCGGTGGATCAACATGGCCTACAAAGGTCACTCGCGGGCTTCATCTCTGAAGCTTCGGGCCTGCCATGTTTCGGCTATCCGGTGATGGCCATGGCCACCATCACTGGTCGATGCGGCGTCAAGGCTCTCCAAATGACGATATTTTCCGCCCAGAGGAGAGGAAGACTCTATTACCCATGACATCACAAGCCAAGAATAGCCGCAAAGCAAGAAGAAGGAGGTCGTCAGGCCGGGATTTCGATTCCAGACGGCCGGTACATGACACCTAAGATGCAAAGAAATGGCCATGGCCACCACAAGTGGTTGATGCGGCACCAGGGCTCTCCAAATGACGGTAGCTAGTTTCCGCATAGAATGTGGAGGAAAGCTCCATTACTTGTGACACCATGAACCAAGAATAGCCGTAAGGCAAGGAAGTCCTCAAGCTTGAATCCAGAAGGCCGGTATATCATACCTAGGATGTATAGAAATCGCCCTTTGTGACCGATAGTGAGCTGAAAGGCTAGAATTTGGACCACGATCCGCGCTCCTCGGCCGCTTGAGGTGGGCTGAATCGGAGGCGCGCGGCGTCGCAGGCGAGGCGGTAGGCTGCGCATCAGGGACTCCTCTGAGAAAACACATACCAGAAGGCTTAGACGAATAGCTCCCACAGCCAAATATGGACTCCCTACCCGGCCTTTGATCCCCAGGTCTGGCCGCAAACATGGTCGAAGAGAAGGTTGAGTTGCAACCAGGAGGAGTAGGTCAGGAATGGTGGTTCTGTTTTTGATCCCCATACATGTGTTGTAGGTGACGCATTGATACAGTGGTAGACCCAGCATTTAAGAATAGCTCAGAGATAGTCTGAAATCCAATGGTTTCATCCGAGGACAAGTGCTTACGTACAACCGCGCCTGGAAACATTGGTGCTGACGGCTTACTATAAGTGGGTACAACATTCCTAAAATTTTATACTCACCAGTATAGTTCATTCCTTCAGGATTGAAGGATCACCCAAGCCTATAGTGACCTGTAGATCTAGGTCGGCTTCAAATCCACGGACTCCAGCAAAGAGTCTCCTTGAGAACTAAACAGTAGCCAGAGGCGGCGGTCACGTGACGCAACAACAGTGGTGCTCCTCCAAGTACTTACAGGCATCACCGCTGCCAAACAAGACAAGTACATCGAGAGCGCCTCCCAGCACGATGAACATTTTCACACAACTAACTTCTCTAGCGTGGTTGATAAACATTCCGCGCGCTTGATTGATCAACGCGTCGAACGCAGCAGCAAAAACAATAGACAGAACACATCGTCGGCCCACCTCGTAGCAACTGCCACCGCCGCCGACACCGTCGACACCGCAGCCACAATGGATTCTCCGTCATCACAGCTGTCAGAGGAAGGGGGCGATTTCCTGGAAGTCATTGAGATGATCACTGGGAATGACGAACAGGATGGTGCACAAGTCACCGTCAACTTCGACGGCAAGCGGCTTGCTATTTCGCTGTTCAGATCAACGTCGACAGATGATCAGGCTGAGGCCCGGCAAACAATTGACCGCACAATCGGCCTCATCAGCCAGTCTCTCTCAACCGAGGATTTCGAAGAACAGCAGGCTATCGAAGACGAGGCGCTACAGCCGATCTTGGATGCAGCGAAGCTGCTCTTCGCTGAGACCACCACATCACCCGCAGACCACCCAGATACTTCGAGTCCTACAGTGACTTTGGGCAGCATCTTGTTCCCGAAGACCTCATACTATCGCTTGGAAGCAACGGAAGGAGGCCTCAGGCTCGTCTCTATCAACCCGAACGAGTCATACGGAAGGAGCTATGAAGAAGATGACGAGGACGACGACACCTGCATGCAGGGCGGGTACCACGCCGAGATCGAGATCGACACCTCTCTCCCACAGTACCTACCGGGCACGATCGAGGTAGCAGAGGAGCTCGTCGGCGGCGGCGGCACCGTCTGCCGCGTCAAGGTCGACGGCCGGGACATGCTGTGCAAGGCGCGGCCCGAAGGCATCCAGGATATGAACCTCGAGCGGGAGGAGGAGTGCCTGCGCAATATGGCAGCGCTCATCCCGGACCTCTCGGCCCTGCGCGTTCCGGGGCTCCTCGGCTACGTGAAACACCCACGCTCGGGGATCGTGCTTGGGATACTGAGGGCGTGGGTACCCTCTAAAACGAGCCTACGGGATCTCCAGGATGAGGGATTGGAGAGCGTCTCGGAGGAGCGGCGGAGGGATTGGGCGCGCCAGATCACCGAGACGGTTGAGAAGCTCCATGCTGTCGGCATAGTGTGGGGGGATGTTAAACCGAGTAATGTGATTATTGGCTTGGACGATAAGGCTTGGTTGATTGACTTCGGTGGTGGTTGGACCGATGGTTGGGTGGATGAGGACATTGAAGGGACCGTTGAGGGTGACAGGCAAGGCGTGAAGAAGATGGTAGAGCTGCTTGGGGTGGATCTATGACACTCTGTGTCCGAAAGTGATAGGCATTGAATAGGGCAGCATTTGTGAGTTGAGGTGGACGCATGAGGATATCTCTGCATGCGCCGGCATTCTACAGCTTCGTGCATGTTTCTCATCAATATCTCGTCAACATTGAGATTCACATCCCGCGTGTTTTAAGACAGTGTAGTAGTTCATCGTTACCTTTTATCTCCCCCCCCCGTCTCCGGCCTACTCACCGTCCTTCTGAACCCATCGGTGACTTGTTCAACGGCCTACTAGTAACGACTGGTCAAACAATCATTCTTTCTAGGTATGCTTCAGGTCTCGCTGGATGCCTTGCAAACAGAAACCTTGGATTCTAACCTGTTGGTGACCAGTTGGTACACGTATCAGTATGTCTACCTCCGTTCCCAGTTATAAATGCCAATCACATTTCAGGGCCAACTGGATACTGGGATCCTTTCGACGTTGGTGCTCTTTGCGGCGCACTGTTCGACGTCCTTCATCTAAACAGCTGCTTCAGGGTCTGCTAAGCTAGGACCTCCACAGTCAGCTATGGCTACTGAAAACTCCGCAGCCAGCTGCGAGAGTGGGCGCAGGGAGCGACAACTCGCCATCGCCGGCGACAGCAGCAGTGTCGAGGAGATTGCCTCACTGCTGATACAGGAAGCCGATGACCATGTCGACTCATTCTGCCTTGAATTCGCCGGGGGACGCGTAAAATTTAGCTGCGATCATCGCACCACACAACACTCGAGATTACGGCCTCTGCGAGCCATATGGGTGCGGTGAAGCGGCTGCTGGCGGCCAGGATGGATCCTAATGCTCCGTTGCATGAGATGGGAAACTAAGCGCTCGAGGCGGCTGCGCCATAAGGCTCACTGAGCGTCGTGGAGAGCTGCTCCAAGCAGGCGCCCTTCCTAATCATCACGGAGAACGCTCGAAGACTACTCCTCTGATAGCCGCAACCTTGGCCGGCCATATAAACTTATGCGAGGCTCTCGCGCAGAGTGGCGCAGATGTCATCATCTTCAAGGCGATAATGTTCAAGTGGCCTGAGATGGCTAAGGAGGAAGTTCTCTTGTCTTCTGTGGTTGGTGCTTCCAGGAACGAGAGATTTCCCAGCGCATAGCATATTACACGGAGAACCAGGTTCTACGGGAACGCCGTTTTCTCCGGGCCTCTGAGGGCCTTCCTCGCGGCCCCAGAAGGTGTTGGCCCGGACGCATATTGCACAGTGAGTTCCATGGCGGGCAAGCCCTCAAGGCCTGACATAAAGCCGCGGAGTATTATTCACCGAGAAAATCCCTGCATTATCTGATCTTTCAGCCATCATACGCGACTACCGGCCTGCAGACTGGAGATATCTCGCCGGTTTGCGGAGAACGCACTTTCCTGAGGACCTGCAGTGGCATTCGCGAAGCTACGAGAAAATTTCTACCACTGCCTAGGTAACACACGCTATCCGGAGTACGGCTCCGACATGGCCGTGGGCTTCGGTGGCTGGTCCTGTCTCGTTTCTCGCTCAAATTTGTGTCCAATTGATGCCGCATTGTCGGAGAGCACACGACCAAGATCTCAAATATACGCTGAAGGTCTTAGACACCTGTTTCCAATCATTTGCCGATGATCCTTATGGGACCGTAAGGCACGCCGTTAGGACTGCAAACTCCCGGATATTCTCTGGAATGTCTAGACTGAGAAGACATTAGAGAGGTGTATTTTGATGTCGATCCGCAAAATTATCACGCGGAATAGTTTGAGGTCATTTCTGTATCCACTTTGGCGGTTTCAGCATGAGAAATGCACAACGCCCAGGTTGGGCGGTCCTGCCCACTGGAAAAAGGGAAAATGAGTACAGGAGGGTGGGACCGATACCAAAGCTAGGATTTTTCTATTTCCTAACTGATGATGCTATCAAGAAGATCACAATGTTTTGAAACCAGACTCTTTGACTCTGCGGCTTGAGTGACGTTACAAAATGCCATGAGTGTGCGCGGCCGTCTTTGGTGTATCTTAGCCCAAGGATTGATTCATGAGCAATAAGACCTAGCATCTGGTGCATGTACCTTCTAGTTAGAATAGACAGACCACAAAATTAATGTAACGCCAAATAAAGCGGTGATTGACATCCATGGATGATGTCGTGGCCGCCCGCAAGCGCATGACATGCCGGAGCCATGACGAGACCGCACATGCAGCCTTGCTGTTCTGTTCTCTATTACTTCGAAGAAGTAGAGTCTGCAAAACCAATGCCAATATTGCAAGATACCCGTTTCACGCCTTCTGGGAATATCTCGCCGCCAGCATAACGTAGCTATCGGCGAGCTCGTCCACGTCCACATCCATATCGTCCGTTGACTGCCGTAGCCGCGGAGAGAACATAGGGTCGCAATATTCAACCTTCGGATGCAGCCATTTTATGCAGAATGTACAAATGACTGTCCAGAATAACTAACAAGCAAGGCTGACCTGTGGTTGTACATATTGTAGAGGCCGTCAATAGGACAGAGACACGGCCGAGGAAGCGCCGATGCTAACATTGATTCCCTCAGAGGACTGATCGAGGTTTCGCTATACAGCCGAAGCATGTACTTTTGCAAGTACTGCAGGATATCTTGATAAATAAACTCCTCCTAGACGAAAGCTTCCCACGATATTTACTTCTGATGGGATATCTTACAGTAAGATGACCACTATTCTGTGCCCCTCCCATAGTTCGCTTTTCTTTAGGACACCCCCCTATAGAACAACGTCCTCTAGGATAACCTCACTTGAGACAGTATTGCCTAGGACAGCCTCCCAAAGAATATTCTCATCCAATATCACATCGACTCTGACAATTTCCCACAGGACTACCTCCTAGCACTTGAGAGGACAAACTGCCATTGAGCCCATAAGACACGCTTTTCTAGGGCAGTCTCCCTTGGTATGCCTAGGTCGCATCCCTTACATAAGTAGTACAGATTCCCCGGGGCCAAGTTCCTTTGAGATCACTTAGTCCAAGACAAGCTGGTCTTTAGTAACTTCTAAGATAACGTCGTGTGGAATTGCCTCCCATATGATAAGCTCCTACAGGATGACTTATTGTAGAATACCCTCTCATAGTACGATGCTAGACACTCACTTGGCACACATGGTCATAGGCATTCATGATCTTCAAAGTGATCCACAGTATAGTAATTTCTCTCTTGTCCATCAACCACTAAAATAAAGTCGTGAACCCTCATAGCCCTTGTGCGCAACTCAAGACGTACCGGTAGTAATGCTAATCTCTACCTTCCAGTTTCAACCTAATAGCCCATCATCACCTTCAAACCCTTCGCCAGAGCCGTCTTATCATCCTGCTGAAGCCTGCCGCCTCCGAGGTTCTCGAGTATGCGCAGGGGAGTCTCGCGCAAGCCGAGAGGAAGCGCATCCTCGCCGCCATGCCCATTCTTGACTTCTTCCACGAAGTCCTGACAGATGTTGACCTGGGCCTTAGGGTTGGTATAGGCGACCCAGAAGCCCTCAGCAGCGTTTGATTTGGCGGTGTATGTGTAGTCGCCGGCACGAGTCGGATCTTGCGTAGCGAGGACCACCTTCATCTGTTCGAGGTAGTAATCCCGGTATTCTTGTCGCTTGGTCTCATTGTCGTGGCCGCCAGGGTCGGAATTTCTGTTGGCTGGGTCTAGGTTGCGTACTATCCAGATTGGGTAACGTAGGCAACCCAAAAAGTCCGGTGTCGTCTGTGAATTTTCCCAACTGACAAGCTCAGTGATGTTGCCCTTCTCGTCGGCCATGATGGTTTGCCAATCAATATGGTAAGGCGCCAGTGCGAAGTCGGAATTCTGGTTGGGTACCATAAATAGCGCTGTGTTTAGCAGCCTGTAGCAACCATCGCATAGGTCGCTTCTCTCCTGGGTTTGGGTTAGGGGTGCCCAGTAATTTTGCACCCAGGCCTTGCTGGATTCAAATGAAGCTGACGAGTTGATGGTCATGAGGCCATCCTCCTCGAAATCCCAACCAAAGCACGGGCCAAGGGAGTAACTTGAATTGTCGTCGTCGGGAGGAAGCAGAGATCCGATCTTGTTGAACCGTTGCGCGTGAAGCTCTGACATGAACTGGGCGAGATGTTGGAGGATTCTTCGACGCCTCGTTTCAAGCGGCGTGGGTCCATTTTCGTCAACCCAGAGGTCTGAGACCATGCGCCCGTCGGTGTAGCTCATGGCAACATAAGGCGCGAGGATTTCGTTGATTGCCGTCGTGTCGAAAGCGTAGACTTCAGGTACGGGGATGGTGGTGTGGGCCCTAACATACTTCAAAGTCTGGACATGTGATTGGAGCCATTGCTCAGCTGGACCAGTCAAATCTTTGTCGACCCTGCCACACGCCGGGATGCGAATGGCCATCTTGGTGTCGTCCAGCTCAAGGATGAAACCTAAGTTGAAGTAGTTACTGATAAGAGCGACGACGCGGCTGTTGGTGGTCTCGACATTAAACACCTTCTTGCGTATGCGCTTGCCAAGGGTGATAAGAGCGGGCTGAGAGATGTAAATCAAGTCTCCGAAGTGGCTTTTCAAAGTTTCCTCTGAGGGAGACTCCGGCGCGGAGCCAGGGCTAGATGGCGGAGTGTTGGAAGCCATGAGAACGGCGGGGGCAGATGGTGCAAGGAGGTAAAATGGCACGTCTAGGTCGAAACAACAGAAGGGGAAAACATTCCGGGACTGGGAGGCCTGGACTCACGTCCATCATGTTGCTCTTCGGGGCAACTGCCACTCGCAAATTCCATGCAGGGAAGGTGAACATCACTGTAGCGGCTGACCATCATACAGCCCTGGAGTGCAGTAGCGCACCGTTGAAACGGAAGCTACGCAAAGAATTCACCGAACATTTTGTATGGTGGTAAAGATGGCTGCCTACGTGGTAGTAGGTTATGCAACAAGACCCTCCAGAAGGTCATGCTGTAGGATATCATACTGTGGAGTAGTATGCTGTTAATTCGTAATAAGATATTCCATAAGCGGCCATCCCTTAGGAGCTTGTGCCTTAGAAGATTAAGAGGTCACCCCCCGCGAGGTCGGGAGGCTACGTTATAGGTTATCAAGAGGTTATCTGTCATGAAGTCTCTACTGGAGGTTTAACAGTTTATGCTATATAAAACTATCTTATAGGAGGCTTTCTTACAGGAGGTTGTCCAATGGGATAGTCAGAGGTTTCCCGTGAGAGGTTAGGACCTTGTGCTGCGGGAGGCCATTCCCTAGGAGTGTATCTCTTGGAATATTATGCTACTGAGCGTAGCACATTAGGATGCTGTCTCTATCCTAGGGTAGAAGGTGAAGAGATTGTTCTATACAAGGTTGGGGATACGGCGATGTGGTTTAGGACGTTAAGGAATAGTAGGTTGGGGGGGAGTTATTGGTGGGACATTCATGGGCGGTCAGTTTAGATGACCAGCAGGTCTTTTCTGGAGACAGGAACAAAGTACATCTGGAGCATTGGAAAATGAAGGATTTCATGTGAACTTCACGGCTGGTTCAGGAAGGCATCATGGCTTTATACCTTGCTGCAATCAACTGATAGTGCCCACCCGTGGGAGGAAGCTCGTGAACTGTGATATCCTCGAATGAAAAGTTCACTTAGCTAGTTTCTATGAAAAATGTGTCCTGCTTATCCAAGGCTGACTTCTCTTGAACCGAAGGCAGTGCTTGACAACCAGGCCTTGCCCTCGGGTTCCTGCTCGCGTCTTGGCTGCAGATTTGGGTACACATGACCTCCAGTGCAAACACCTCAAGCATTGACTGCAAGTTTCGCGGCTGCCAAATGACTCTTTCCGATCCGAGACGCAATATCGTTGGAGGCCGGGTTTGATTGCAATGATTGCGCGTGGTCTCTCCTGAACAGGCAAAGTCATTCCCTGTTGGCTCATTTAGCCAACCCTTGGGAAGCTTTGGGTGACCTGGCTGAACATGGTGCGATGAAATCAATTTTAGTGATGAGATGATACCATTTTGGTGCTGAAGTGAGTCCCAGGCTATCACCAGTGACTTAAAAGGGGAGTGAGTCTTCATGAGAGCTGGATACTGATCTATCAACGACTCTCGAGGCCGACCACTAAGGGTCTGGCTTGCCCGAATTTCCCATCTGCGGGGTCGACTTTTCCGCTATAGAGACGTCCAATCCTGAGACGCAATCAGAGTCGGGATCGTTATCCCGGATCAAGTCCTTGAAATCAGGATAAGTCAAGTGGAACTTCCTCCCGCCTCTCCCGTCCCGTAGACTGACCAGAGAGAGAACGAACTCAAGAGGGTTGTTGAAAAAGAACAGAGACGCGCCAAAGTCGTTATCCTCATCATCGAAGTCTCCAACGTAGGAGTCGGCAAAGTCAACAAAGACTGGCTGCCAATTGTCCGTTCTCAGAAGCACGTTGTCTGACCTGCAGTCGTACATGAGAACGCCAGAGCGGTTGATTTTTTCCGCCGTGTCCACCACATCCTGCAAGACATCAATCCACTTCTGGGTGTCGATCGGAGGGCAACAGTCCTCAAAGTCAGAAAGTGGTGTGCCAGAGACGTAGTCGAGCAGAACTCCGCTCACCCTCAGACATGGGTTGTCCTCGTCCTTCTCCTCGGCAATGTCCTGTGTGTTCTGGTTGATCTTGCCCTTGGCCTTCTCCTGCGTATTGTCCTCGACCTCTCCCTCAAACTGCTTCTCCATTCTGTCGCTGACACTGATGTTTGACAGAGGTGCGCTGCTCGAACTCGTGGAAATGGTGGCTGTTAAGTGTTGCTCATCGACCCCGACCTGCTGCTTCGTCTTCTTGGCAACATCCTTGGCGATGTTGGTGACCTTGTTCTTGACTTCGTTCTCAATATTGCTCTCGACCACGGTGCCCATCGCCGACGAAGTGGTCGATTGAAGGCGCACATGCGCCAGCATTCGAGGGATGCAGTCTCCTTGCACATGCGCAAGCTTCTCGTAAGCCTCAGTCTCGTGCCGGAATTCATTCTGCACCATCTGCTGAAGTGCTCCCTCGTATCTCATCGCGCCCTCTTCGGTAGGCTCCCAGTACTGTTCCGGGTATCCCAGCGTAATCAGCTGCTCCATGTCGGCTTTGATCTCATCCCACAGCTTGGGTACCTCTCCGCTTCGGACGTAGCTTCGATAGGCCTTCTCTGATTCTCGGGTGGCGGGCAGGTACTCTCTGAGTGGAGCTGGAGGCTCGCGCCTGGTTCTCACCATGCGCAGACACGAACCAATTCGGCGGTCGTATAGTTTGAGAACAGCTCTCTTGGTCGCCTCTCCTGAGGTGTGAGTGTATACGACCTCGAACACGGGCGATATTGTGGCAGTCATCTCCCTGACGATGGTGACACGGAGCTCTTTAGGGAATGGCTCGTTGGCTTTGTCAACCAGGAGCGTGAGCTCGGATCCAGGGTTGTAGGCGGGGAGGAGGTCTGGATTGGCGGCCATCTTGAAAGATGTGTGGGTGTTTGTGGAAGGCGTAGCAGCCAAGTGATGGCAGTGCTGGGGAACCCAGAGATTTCGTCAGTAAACACTCTCGACTGCTGCTATAAGATATAGCGTGGGTACTTGCGACCTCTGTGTGCGAGGAAAGGTTTGAATGGATTGAATTTTAAGGTTCAAATGTGGAAGATGGGCATCAGTGCCTTGTTGGGAGGGGTGAGTGATCGTAAAGGGTCTGTCAATGCTGTATAATCAGTACCACCAGTCACCTAAAAGCGTGACTGAATTCCAGACGAGCGTGTTGGTCCCCACCATGGCAAACGCCTGTCCCTTATGCGTGTGCCCCAACCATCAGATAATACAAAGGACCCTCACAATTATGGCAAAGAACCGGCCGCGAAGAACGTAACGATGGTACGCAAGACTTTGTGGAACTTTGTATGGTTGTCTTAAAAGCCAGATCCGCGGACTAGTTGTGAGGGCTTCATTTGATACTGATACCATGGCCGCTGAGACCCGAGGGGGACAGACCGATCTCTAGCCAACTGCCTAGGGGCAAGGCACTAATCTGTTGATTCGAAAGGCGCGAGTTTCTTATGCGACCGTGAAGAAGCACCCTTTTTGTTTAACGACGAGGGAGAGTCTGGAAGGTAACCTGTTAGTATAGGCACGTAGAGTATGAGGTCAAGTAAGGCCAATTCCTTTCACTGCTCACGATGACTTCTTTGTGTTAAAATGCTGCTGTAATAGAGTTCCTCTCGTACTCTACTCTGCTTCAGTATGCCCTACTGTGTTATGATTCTATGTAGAAGCCCTCTATATAATTCGTTCTTATGAGATACTGCCCTATGGCGCGACCTCCTTCAACATGGTATCAGCCTCTCCTCTGGGACGCCCTCTCAAGGGACTACCAAACTCTGGCGGGATTTTCCTGGTGGATAACGATGTTTTTAAAGATTTCCGCCTTCTGGGGTTGATTCCTATGGGATAATCTCCTGTAAAATAACCTTCCCTAATATTGTGTTGTGTTTTCCAATGGCGTGCCATTCTATGCGGCAACTTTCTAGAGAACAGCTTGTTGGATAACAGCCCTTCAAGAGGGCAAGCTTCCATCTGAGGTCATCCTGTAGAATGGTTTCCCGAGGGAAGAGCTCCTCTATGGGATTTCATCACAGAAGCACCTCGAAGTCTGGGATATTTGGCACTGTGCATTATCTACTAGACTACTATGTGTCAGGATTGATTCCTCGCTCCCAGTCCAATGATATCTGCTATCGTGTCAGGGACATCACCACACCTCAATCATCAAAGCCCTCAAATGTATCTTCCCCCTTCTTCTTCCTAGCCCCCGCCGCCCCAGCAGTCTCCCGCCGGACCTGCTCCCTGACCTTGGCAAGCATCTCCTCCAGCGCCCTCTGCTCCTCCTTCTCCTTATCCGTAAGCCCAGCAAGCCTCGCGGCCTCCCTCTTCTTCTCCTTCCTCTCCCGGCGGCGCGTCCTAGTCTCCTCCTTCTCAACTTTGCCGCTCCAGGGGGCATTCTTAGCCCGCTGCGCAACACGCCTCTCCGCAGCAGCAGCAGTCTCCCCGCTCTCGAAGGCCCGCTCGCGCTCCGCCAGCGCGGCGAGCCGCTTCTTCTCCTTGGCGGGGTCCTTGTACGCGATGGCAGAGACATCAATCCCCAGCCCCAGCCCGCGGTCCAGGCCGTCTACTTTGCGCAGTTCCGCCATGCGCGGGAGCGCGACCAGGCCGTACTGCTTCGCCAGGTCGGCCCAGTCAAGGTCGGCCACGCGGAAGATGGACGCGGCGCGGTGCTCGGCGTAGCTGCGGACGAAGGAGGGGAACGCCCGGTACGAAAGGTCGAAGACCTCGCGGTCCGCCAGGGCCATGGCGCGGATGCGGGCCGCGGCGGCCTCGGCTTCTGCATCGGTGACCGTGATCTCCGGGTGGGTGAGGGGCTGCGCGGGCGTCTTGCGGATCTCTAGGAAGGGAATGAAGTCCTCCTCCCTGCCAGGCTGGAGCATGACGACCGCGAGTCCCCGTCTGCCGGCGCGTCCTGCGCGGCCCGCGCGGTGGATGTAGGTCTTTGGGTCCTGCGGTGGGTCCTGAACGACCAGGTCGACCTGGGGGATGTCGAGGCCGCGGGCGGCGACGTCTGTGCAGAGGAGGACGGTCGGTGATGAGGAGGTGAGGAACTGGTTGAAGTTCTTCTCCCGAGTCGAGGGGTCGAGCTTCCCGTGGAGGCGGAGGAGTTTGAAGCCTGGGGGCATTATTGCCGGCAGGACCTTGAAGAAGTACTTGACTGAGTCGCATGTATTCAGGAAGAGGATGGTCTTCTGGGGCCGAGGGTCGAGCTTCTCCAGCAGTTGCCCGAGGGCGAGGAATTTGTGGGATGCTTTGGTGACCAGATAGGTCATCTGTAAGGAGGCGGGAGTTTTCCTCTCTTCTATTATGCCACCGTCCCTTAAGTTCTTCACTGTGACGACAATTCTCTGGGGATTCCGCAGCCCAGTCCTGATGAGTTCTGAGACGGCCTCGCTCATTGACGCGCTGAACAGCCCTGTTCGCCTTTGTTTAGGCAGGTATCCAAGTATAGTATTCAATTGTTCTTTGAAACCGAGATCCAACAGTCTGTCCGCCTCATCTAATACCAGGACCTCCAGATTTGATGTCTTGACGAGGGGAGAAGACAACAGCTCGGCGAGACGACCGGGTGTCGCAATGAGGAGATTGGGTGACTTTCGAACGAAGTAGGACAGGTCGGCGCGAGGCTTCGTGGTGCCGGCCACAAGTAATTGTGGGACTACTAAAGGCTCGCTGCCCGCTGACCTTTTGGTGTCCTCGTCATCTTTGAGTATAGGCAGGAGATCAGCCGAGGGCTGGTGGAAGGGCAGGATCTGGCTGGTGAGAACGTCGTATATTTGGGTGGCCAGCTCCCTGGTCGGGCTGACGATGACTCCGGTGACATTATGGAGTTTTCGAGACTCGTCGGAGCGGAGGATCTTGTCGATGACGGGGATGAGGAAGGCGAGGGTCTTGCCGCTGCCGGTGACGGCCTCGACGACGACATCGGTGTTCCTCCTGAAGAGCGGGATGGTAGCTGCCTGAACAGGGGTCATGCGCGCCCCCCAGCCGTTGCTCTTGATGGCATCGAGAATCCATTCAGCCAGCGGCGGAGTAAGGCCCTCCCACGCGCGGGCGTCCTTCTTGTCCTTGGCTGCCGGCTTTGGCGCCATCTTGGGTTGTGTGTACAATTAAGCAACCAGTCTTGTGGTTGGAAGATTGACGGGCGGCCGGAATCAGTTGGTGACTTGGAGTAGGCTGCCACTCATTACCTAGGTTAGTAAAGTTATGGGAGTTGTCAGATCCCTGGTAGATGGACCTCGCAAAAACTGTCACTGAAGATTGGTCGCAGTCAAAGTCGTGTCGCAGAAACTCGACCCGATGCTCGCCAATCCCCCAAAAAAAATTAAGGTTATCGCTATCTTATCTTATCGAAGTGCAGTCGACCCCCTAACCCCGAATCACCCAGCGAGACCAGCACCCGAACCGACGGTTGGGTCTGGACCTGGGCTTCTTAGCCTGTCTGGACCCTGAGATCGGGAATCGGAGATCGATAGATGGTCGAGAAGCGAGGCATCGAGTGCAAGCAGGTTTATTAGTGTCCTGACTACATGGTTGGCAACAAGTTGGGCTAGACGTCATATAAAGACGCCTTGTTCGCACAGCATGCAGGAGCCTGCGCTATCGCAACTTGGACGCATGCTGGTTGGTGCAGCGTCAAAAAGTTTGAGTGTCTTAACATACTCGAAGTGACGTTTTCTCGTAGGATCGTACCCGAAACAAATGTCTTGATCCATTCTGCTGGGTGCGCGCTAGTAGGAACAGCCTGTTGGATCTAAGCAAAGCTGGACACCCTCCAGAGCTGACGACGAGCCGGCGGCCGATTCAAACGGGTGTTTGGTTTCATCGAAACCTGAAGGCACGCACAGTAGATGCAGGTTTAAACTCGGTGAATTCTGCTGAAGTGACGAAAATAGATATCAACCATACGTCGTGGGTGACGCAGCGGATAAGATGAGCCACTCGCTGGTCGGGCAGACTGCAGCTTGGCCGCCCAGAAAGAGGCTACTGATCAAAGGTACAGAGCATCAGACAGGCCACTTATCAACTGATCTATTAATTTATCAGAAGCATTAGACATTGTCAGTGCAGATGCCACGGTTAGAAAAGCAGCGTGGTGGTTGAAAGAAGCAATGGTCCGTCACATGCCTGTAATTCGTCCAATCTCGCAGTCTGGGCTCGGCAGAACCCTGTTTTTTTCTTCTCGGGTGGTCGCGTGCACAGGCCAGGCCAGGCCAGGCCAGGCCGCCCCACAGAGAGAGAGAGCGAGGGAGAGACAGGGAGAAACGGACGGAACGGAGCGTCATTCTTTCCCATCTCCGTCTTCCCATTTCCTGATCGTCGACCGACATCCAACTCAACCTCGGCGTCGGCCTATCTCCCTCGCTGCCTGGTCTATGTTGACCAGTCTTGGATGGCCTGGTCTGCCGGCTCCAGTATTTTTGTGGACTGCCCGTTCCCATTCCCAATCTCGTCCGTCCTCTGACACTTGTCGGGCCCTCGTGCGAGGCCGCCCTCTCCGGCACAACCGACGACTGGCTTACTACAATTTAATTTTTGCATGCCCGTCGCCTCTTCTATAACAGGAGCCACCTCCTCTTACCCTGCCCAGCAAACATGCGGCCGAGTCACGACGCTCAGCCGCATAAATCAATCATCTCACCCTGGATCCTATGCAAGGTGTAGCGGCCCTGCTCCACCGCCAGCACCACACCGCAGCTTCCGACGACGCCGCCTCCCGCGAGCCCACCACCACCAGACGGGGAAGGCCTCCTCCTCCTCTCTTTCCTTTGTTCTGGCCCTTCGACCGCCTGCACATCCTCCGGCCTCTCCTCTCCGGCACCCTCGCCCTCGCCCTCCCCGCCCTGCCTCCCTTCCCCTCCGACATCATGTCCTTCCGCACAAAGCCCGTCATCCCCGCCACCCCGCGCGTCATCTCCCCGAGCCCCACGCCCTCCGACCGCGAGTCCTCCCAAGATGCCTACTTCGGCCCCACAACAAGGTCCGCCGCTAGGAGACGGAGGCTGGCCACGCCCCAGCCCGTGCAGGAGAATCCGGAGGATGATGAGGACACACGAGATGGTCTGCGGAGGTCTCGCACGAGGAGCAGGAGTCCCCTGGGCTCGGCTAGGCTGAACGGCATGACGGCCATCAACACGGAGAAGAAGGCCTCGGCACCAAAATCCAACAAGATCGAGGCCCCGTCACCAAACGGCACGGCCAACGGCAAGGCCGGCGACCACCTGTCCCCGAGCTCCGCCGAGACCTCCTTCGGCGGCTGGAGCTGGCGCGACTTCAGCCGCAGCCCGAGCCCCCTGGGCCTGATCCCCATCCACAGGCATTGGCGGACCTTTGTGCACAAGCACGAGGTGCCCCGAAAGCTGCTGCACCTGTCCATCGGCTTCCTGGTGCTGTGGCTGTACGCGTCCGGGACACAAACGACCTCCGTGACGCCCTGGCTGGCCGGCTTCCTGGTCCCCATCGCCACCACCGACTACGTGCGGCACGTCAACCCGGCCTTCAACCGCTTCTACACGCGCGTCCTGGGCGCCTTCATGCGCGAGAGCGAGGTCGAGGGGTGGAACGGCGTCGTCTTTTATCTGTTGGGAGCCCTGCTAGCCCTGGGCGGCCTCCCCAAGGACGTCGGCGTCATGGCCGTCCTGCTGCTCAGCTGGTGCGACACCGCCGCCAGCACCTTTGGCCGCCTCTACGGCCGCTACACTCCGCGCATCCGCCGCGGCAAGTCGCTCGCCGGCTCCACGGCTGCCTTCCTCGTGGGCGTCGTCACCGCCTGGGGTTTCTGGGGCTGGCTCGTCCCCACCATCGGGCCCATGCCCGGCGACGAGGGCTTCATGTTCAAGGGGACGCTGTCCATGCCTAGCGCAGTTGCAGGTGCTGTCGGCCTGGGCGGGGAGGGACAGGCCACCGTGTCTGGTGGCGTGGCCCTGGGGCTGATGAGCCTGTGGTCTGGCTTCGCCGCAGCGGCGAGCGAGGTCGTCGACGTGTTCGGGTGGGACGACAATCTCACCATCCCTGTCCTCAGCGGATTCGGTATTTGGGGGTTCCTAAAGATCTTTGGGTAGGCCTCAGGGCACGGTCGGACCCTCAGCAAAATGCAGAAGCAGTCCAAAAAGGGTGGATTCGCGTTCTTCTTCATTTTACAGGACGTCACTTTGTGCGTATTACACACAAACACAGATGGCAAAAGCCATTTACTGTTCTCGTGATGGATCATTGCCGGATACGGTGTTTGGGCGTCGGCGGTGGCTATGGACGGAAGACTGCTGTTACCCCTCCCACAATTATTTACCCCAAGGGCATAAAGCACCGCATGAATACTTAGATGGAGGGTTACCCGGCGGCTGGCATGGCGGTGAAAGGTCCCATATGGAAAGGGTGAGAAATCCCCCCCTGGGTACTCATGATACACATATATAGAACACTCCAATACCAAACGTCGATCTCTATGTCTCATCTGAACTGTGGAAAGTAGCTATTTACTCTGTTTGTGTTATGTTGACTTTGCCAGAGATGATGGGGGACGGAACGGATAAGGCCAGGAAGCGAGCGATACCACGCCGTGTAGGGAACTTGGAGAATCACCGTGTGCTCTCGATTTTCCTTGGCCGCTTGCCGCTGCAACAACTCGAGACACATCTCTTCTCGCCATGAACCACGTCTGGAAAATGGCGCAGGCTTAAACGGGCGACTTTGCGGCGCCGGCCGCCATAGGCGCCAAGAGTCAACCCATTTAGGCGGCCGTGGCGTAGAAATACATTGAGGAAAGAGGTCAGAAGGTAAAGTATCCAACTCAATCCGTCGTGCTGGGACTGCCAGTGGGGCTTTGGATGACTTTGATCAGCCAACTTCCAAGGCTCGTCACTCCTCTGTGTTACTGCTTCGATTGCCATTGCTCCTCGGGGTACGCCGCGGTTCACGAGAGCGGAATCTGGTAAAGTGTTGCTCATACCTGCATGTGAAGGGCCCAGGCGAAGTGAGAGAACGATGCTATTTAACAAAGGGAAGAAGCATGGGCAAGATTTCGCAATGAATCATGAGAATCACCGCTGTCTACGGACGCCTGGTCATTCACCGTACTCTTGCGACTCAGCGCGCTTTGCACATTTCTAAGCACCAGAGAGGGCTGGCATTATATTCCAGGCATCAAATCGAGAAACGCAGGCATTGTAGCCACATCTTCTTGACCACCTCGTTCTCCCCCCCAGCTTCGTCTCGACCCTCTCGTCCAGTGAGCGCCCTCTTCCTCCCCCATCCGCGTTGTAGAAGAGAGAAGAAGAGACCAGTGCAAGAGTTGAAAATGGAAATTGCGGAAGAAAGCGCTGCGCGCCAAAAGTCACGGGCCGTAAGTCCTGAAAGTCAGTGACCTACAGTTGTGGCCTTGTCCAGTCTCGTGCGAGATCAGCCCTCCCGGACCAGGCATCGCTCCCCAGAGACGCCATGAAGAATCCAATATATATTCTTACTCCACGTCCACCCGTAACAGACACTACACCGAGTGTTTGGTGGCTCACGCAGCAGTCTCTTACTTCTTCAGGCCGAGCAAGACAACGCTGGTCCCGTATCTCTCTATCTCTTACCCCGAGACTGTTCCTCGATGTCGATCACAGAGAAGCCGACCAGCAACACCCAGAGCGTCCTTACCGGTGTTCTCCCCCCTGCCACAAGCCACCACTATTATCTCAAGTCGCCCCTACTCATCCCACTGCACAGACAAAGGACCAAGCGAGTACTCCATATCGCCACGTACTAGACCACCATAATCTAGTCCTTGCTGTCAGGCTCGGTCCATTCATGGCACACGCACACAACAGGATAGTACCGTCGAGCTGGTCAGGTGTCAGACGGACTGTGAGAGTGGCTGAGGATACCCCCCACGTGGCGTTCCCAGTCAGACAATGAAGTGCTCACTTGAGGCACCGGTGTGGGAACGAGTGTGCCCGCTGCTACAGCGCGAGTTGTAAACATAATGACGCGGATTAGGTGGCAGCTATGGAGGTCCTCATGGAGGGGTGACCCAGAATGAGCCTGAAGAGAATCCCGAGGATTGTGGCCACGGCCACGGATACAACACGGAGAGCTTTGATGATGGGAAAGCGTGTGAGGCTGGACTGTCCACAAGCTCTGGACAGCCTACTAAGCCATCGATGGGGATGACGGCTCATAGAATTGACGACTTGTCCAAACGCAAGTCGCTAAGTGCAACGCATTTGAGCACGTTTACGGGTGACGTAGTACATTCACCATCGCCTCCACTGAACCGCCTTCGCCTCTGGGCGTACTGATGCGATGGGTTCAGCTCTCGCCGAGGACACCGTAACTGTAATCCAGCCTTACCCTGTCAAAGACGAGGCTGTGAAACGCGACTGATCAGCACTTTGCCCTTTGTCTGTGAGGCTGGGGAAATGGATGACTTCCCAGCATGTCTAATTGAAGAAAACGTGTGTGTGTCTGGCCGGCCACGGCCACTCGGCCCGTAGAATGCCCATCGACACATGATACTGCCAGACAGGCCAGCCCCGTAAGATCAGAAGGAGAGGGCGCGGACCGTGAAGGGTTAGATAGATGCTCCCCGCCCGCACATCGACAGTATCTTGTACGCCATTTCAGGGGGAGAGCCATCGGACCTGACCCCGAGTTTCGTTATCCTTCCCGCCAGCAAGGGGAGGAGGCTGTTGGGAGGTGGGATTGCAGTCGACCCCCAGAAAGGTGATAATCTGAGAAGGTTCATCAGTCTGGTGTAACCACCCGAGTTCATCGCGGCGCACACCAGAGAGCTGAAAGCCTCCTACTTCACGTCACAACATCCGAAGACCAAAGACTACAGACCACAGAGCTTTGCCCCCGAGGATGCGGGTATAGATTCCATCCCCCCTTACCGCTCGACACATGCACATACACACACACATACCGGTCCGCACCGCGCAATGCGTACCACAGCATAGACACACCCAAGGGGAGGCCCGCAATAGTTCGCGAGAGGCAAAATCGTTTCGGGTGCGGAGAGAGCAGGCTATGGTGTGTGTTTCCTGTGAGAGGATCGCACCGCATGGGTGAACCAACCCCCTTCTTTCTTCCATCCCCCCCCCTAGATCCCTCATCCCGTGGCGTGGTGGCGCGGCCGACCGGAAAATGCCGACGTTTCTTGTCTGGTCGGGGGCCGTAGAGCTGGTTGGCTGAACGGCCGGTCGCCCAAGGTGGGTAGGTTACTCTGGGCCGATTTAGGTCTTGTACAAGATTGATTGTGTGAGTGCGTTTGTGGCTCAGTGTGAGAGAGGGCAGAGGGTTGCAGGACCTCTGATGCCGGCGGTCAGCTCCCTAGGCTGGTGATACTGGCCCGCCGGTGATGTCCATGGGCGAAGCTGAGTGTGAGCGTGTGCCACCAAGTCGTCATTCCCGTCCCCCAGAACGACAATGCAGCGGTTTCCTCGCTTCGAAGAATAGTGACGACAGATTGGCGAGGAAGTTCGGCACGAGAGATTGCTCATCTAGCCCTCATGCACGATGAAGAGAAGATGGGAAGATGTGGCCCACCGTCCTTGGCCGCGAGCATGCCAGTGTCTCTCCACCTCAAGTCTGTTGGGCGGTCTTTTCTGCCATACCCAACGCGCCGGAAGGCGGGAAAGGATTGGAAGGCGGGCTGGAATAACTGTCGGTACCCGGGGACACGGCTTCAGGGTAGGCACATACGATGAGACCGCGCCTGATTCGCGGGGATGCACGACCGTTGGCTTCGTTTTGTTGCGCGAAGCTCGTCTCCAATGTTTCTCTTGGTGCTCGCAGCTCCGGTAGAGGGCCCCAATGTAAAACCAGAAGAGCTGCCGCTTGGCCCCCGATCGCTGGCTCCGTGGTTCCGTGGTTCCGCTCTCACCACGATCCTGGTGTTTTAATATGAGCACTCCAATCTCAGAGGCCCCTTAGAGGCGGTGTGGCAGGAGAATGTAGGCGCGGCCACCTGTCTGTGCGATGTGCTGCTTTTTTTCTCTCGTGCATTCTTCTTCTCCTCTCGTCTCCGCTCCCCTGGATGAGCCACGAGGTTTGGCCGGCCGGGCCATTGATTGATTGGGCGAATCGACGGCCGGGCCGTTGATCGAGAGGAGTTAGGTCGCAAGTATCTACCTGCCAGCCTGCCCGCGTTGATACACTTTAGATTGCCCCATCGATCGGGCGATTTTAGTGACTGTGACCAGGCGAAGGTGGCACGGAAACCGGGGCCAGAGTGTGTTCGTCAGGTTACATGGTTGAAATGTGGGAAAAGGGTGCGAGAACAAAAAGACAAAATACTTAAAAGCTTAGGAAGACAAGGGCACCGTGATGTGTGTTTCCCTGACCAGATGCAAGGGGCAGGCGTCCCTCATCTGTTTTCGCACCGGGCCCAAAGCGGGCAGGTCGCAGCCTCGGGGCAAGTGCATGTAAGTGGTCGAATTTAATCATCTATGAGATTCTGGCTGATGCTGCAGCCGACTGGCCCAGCATGCAACCTGTCATGTCGGACGCATCTTGTTCATCTGTGGGACAATGTAGGACCGTTGTATGGGAAGGGGGGCAGGGGTAGAGCAGAGGCAGAGGCGTCCTATCACAGTTCCTGTGTGGTTTCGACATCTCGCGCCCGCATTCCCATAATCTATTCGCGGTCTCGCCCACGTTGTGCGGCGCCGCCTCTCCCCCGGGTTACTCCAACGGAAAGTGTTGAAACAGCTCGCACATAGAGAGACACAGAACGTCGAGAAAGGTTACCGTCCTTGCCGGCGGTGATGCCATGATGACAAGAGCACGTGTGTGGAAACTGACGAGGCCCAGGGATAGACGGATGGCCGGACGTATACGGACGGACCGACAAGAGATGACATCCCCGTCTAGAATGCCTAGGTCGGTGGGGAGGGTGGGATTGGGATCGCGCTGGGAGGAGCCCAAACAACCACCGCCAACCCGGGTCTTTATCTCCTCGGCGGGCTAGGTAAGGCTCCAGGGACCCTGTCCTGGGTCAGCCACAGGTGGGCATAAGCTGGATTGGTCGGTCTGGGAAACGTTGGCTCTGTTCAGTCTTCGCACGCACGCACACACACGCACTACTCTCGCTCATACTCGCCCTCGTCCGCCTACTATCCTTCGTCTGGGGTCTGGAGATGGATATGGTTATGCACAGACGATGGCAGGCCCGATCGGTTGTGGATCCATGATCCCAACCGTCAGCTCTCCGGGGATGAGGCTTGGGTTGAGATGCAGGCGACGGGGCTACTGCCCTGGCCTCGCATGTGCGTCAGGTCACAGGTTTTGGCTTATTGTCTGACATCGTTCCTTTTTCGGTGTTGGTGTTGCTGTCGACATTGAACAATCGTTGAGGTCGGTCGATTTCTACCCCTCCTCGCCCCGCGACGCCGCGCTGCCAAGGCCTGTCTGCCTATCTACCATCTGGGTGCCTTGCCTGGCGGCTTTAGTCTGGAGGACAGGCGGACGGGCTGGAAACAATGGGGGGAAAGGATGAGGATCCGCAGCAGCGGCAACGTGGGATTCGCGAGCGGTGATATGCTTGCTCTCTGATTCGGGGCACTGGATATTGGTGTCGGGCACATGACGAGCCCTCGACGTTGATGCGCAAAAAGTTGGGGTTGGACAGGCGCAATTCGCGAGAGCGCCCCTCGACACTAGCAGCCCGCGTTATCTGAGTGGACTGTTGAAGGGCTATGGATCCGGGGTGGTCCTGTAAGCACTCTCACTGCCATGGGCGTGTGGGTGTGTATGTGTGTGATAGAGAGCTTGGGCCGGCGAGCATTTGGTTTTGTGGCGGCAACGGTGACAGCTACACCGTGTCACGGGATTTCCCTGTCTGGTTGCGAGATGGGCAGCGGCCCATCCTGTCCAACTCGGCATGTCATGTCATCCTCGGGCTGTCTGAGGCTCGACAGGAACGGCATTGGTTAGGGATCGATTTTCATGAGATGCACCGTTTATAATTTATTGTTTCAGCAGGCTGGTCGTGCAGTGCAGATGGCAGGCGTGCATGCTGGCCGTTGGAACTGAAACCGAGAGGCATCGAACAGAACAATTGAAAAGTTCGAAGGCTGCCGCTGGTCTTAATATCCGTGGGCCCGTTCTCCTGCGGCATGCATACGTGATTTGATGAGCATCGTGGGGATCCTCTCGACCTGCAGGTGCAGATGACTTGCCGGGCCAGGCGGGCTAGGTCGTAAGCGGCTGGTGGGCTGTTGGGCTTGCAGGCACCGTATTTTCTAGGCACGGTGATCCATGTGGCTGCAGTAATCAGATAGTCTGGGCCGGAGTGGACTCTGCCGATCTGAAGGTGCTACGTATGGTCTCTTTCAGAGCGAGGGGCGTGGTCCTGGAAGGTGAACTGCCCCGTGTGGGTGCACGTCGCGTTGACTTTCTTGGTAATCCGGAGGACCGGGTCAGGTGCTGCACGATGACCTCGGAACATGTCCAAGACGTGAGATGTCCAAGACGTGAGAGGCCTTGGAGAAGTACCTGGACAAGCAAAACCTTGGAAGAGCAGAGACAGGCCTCCAGTCACGACCAGTGCGTGGGGACGTAATGTGTAATGTGTAATGTGTAATGTCGCAAGCAGTCGAGTGTTGGAGTATCTGCAGGTACTCGATCGTGCCCAAGACTTCACAGAGCTGGACCAGCCAGGGCCTGGGCCTAGGCCAGGGTCAAGGTCAGGGCATTTGGGCGAGAGGGAAGGGGAAGGCAAGGGAAGCGAAGGGAAGGAAGGGAACAAGACGGAGTCAGCTCATATGCAGCCCCCAGCGAGGGCAGAGCGACTCAGAAGGTGCTCCTGTCCTCATCTGACACCTGACCCCGGGATGGGGAAGTGGCGGTAGGCAGGGTTGGGTTGGTTTGGGCAGGTACGAAAGATGATGTCTCGACAAGCAAGTACATGTTATTCGACCTTTCTACATGGAGTACCTGCCCGTGGCGGGCTACATGTGGGCGAGATATGCAGAGCGTCATCTGTATCGCATCTGAGTTGCGCCATGTATCGCTACATAATTACCAACCCAGGTAATAATTAATTAGAATACCTGACTTAGCTACGCGGGACACATGCGATTTCCAGTGGCACGCTGTCTATGGCGACCGCCGTGATTGGTGCGGCGGTATTGATGATCTATCCAAATGGGCTTGGAGGGAAAAAAAAACCGTTGGCAATAGGCAGGTAATTCCACAGTAGCTCGCAGCAGGCAGCATGACGAGGGAGGTCAAGACAGCAAGAAGTAAAACCCAAGAAAAAGCAAAGACGGGGCGACCCTGGAGTTGAGCCACAAAGACAAAAGGGACCCCACGCCCGATTGGCATTTCTGGGCCAATCAGGACATTGCCCTCTGGTGATTTCCCAATTCAAACGAATTTCCGCACGTTTTGGGGCCCGACGCAGACTCCCACAGGCCCTACTGCATACCACAGAGCAGAGAGCTCCTAGCGCCAACAGGCATTATTACTCGCTGGAAATGATGGGGCCTCGAGACAAATTCTTGCCTTTTTCAGCGGGTTCAGTGGCTGTTGCCTCAAAGCGTTAATAAGCGTCAATCAGTCAGTCAGTCTGTCTGTCTGTCAGTGTCAGTGTCAATCGGCAAGGCCCAAGGCGTTTGTTTCGTTCGTACCTTCCCCCCCAGGTTGCTTGCTCTGGTGGCCCGAGCCCGGCCTCCCATTGGAATACCAGAAGTGACAACACACACCTACACACACAAACGCACTGCACACACACACACACACACACACACACGTCTACATGCGCATCAATGCCTACCTTGCACCCAGTCCCAGCCAAAAGGGCCCAGAGGCCCAAAAGAGGCCCAATTCATCATCGCTCACTCGCCGACACCAAAGTACAAGTCCACGCATCCACGTCCACACACGTCCGTCCACTCACACACACACGCACGCACACACACGCACGCACACACACAACTGGCGCGCGCATTATGCACTTCTGCCTGACCTGGGCCTTCTCTGACCGCATCCCGCACTCTGGCCTCTCGTCATGATCGGTGTCAAAATGTCACTGACTGCCCACTGCCAACGCCAATTACCAACTACCAGTTACCAGTACCAATTGCCCGGCTCGATCTTGTTGGCCTCTTTTGTACAAGTCACAGGTTCCTCAACGGTTACATGCACAGTGCCAGAGGGGAACATCGATCCCAGTCCTGTGGTCCATGCCGTTGACGTTTTCATTCTTTTCTTCTCTCTGTTTTTCTTTTCCTCATTTTCCTTGACGCGTCTGGTCTGTTGTCTACTTTACATTGCATCCATCCATCCATCCATCCATCTGCCCAGGACCAAAACGAGGCCCACCCACACCGTGGAACTCATGCACCTCTGCATGTCACCGAAAATACCCCTGACAGGTTACGAAATAATCTGAAATCGCAACGAGAGCACCCACAAAGCCAGACTGCCGGACTGCCAGTCGCCAGCCAGAGGCTACAGTCCAAGCCGGGGACGCTGCCAATGCCCTCTCGCAAGCCTACACTCCGCCTCGCGGGCCATTGGGCGGCCCCCCCTTCCCAATTCCCCCGGTCTGCCTATTCCCCCCCCCCAGTCCACAGTCCCCAGTCGGCCTGCCTGAGTACCGGTACTTCGGCTCGGTGCTCAAACCTACACAAGCTCGCACTGGGAATTGCAGCAACCAGCAACAAGGCTCCACGGCTGCCCCAAGAAAGCGGCGGATGTAACTCTGCGCTTCAGATCGGATTTTTTTGACGTCTGGCCAAACCCAACCCAGCCCTTGTGGACTGCACTGACTGTCCATGGATTGCCCACAGGACCGTCCGTACTCTTGTTGACGGTCCCCCCTGTCTTCTTATGTATGCCCACTATGCATACAGTACACGCACCTACACGCACCTACTATCAGACGATCCAAACGGCAAGGCTTTGTCTGCATCGTCGTCCCTGCTGCCCCCCGGTCCGTCCTTGGGACCCCAAAGCTACCTGCCATTACATGCGCTACCTGCCTGGTCCGGTTGCGTGTAGTTCTTTCTTTCCATGTTTTTGTGAGCCAAGTCTTCCTCACATCCCCAAAGATAGCCCTCGCTAGCCGGCTCTCGCCTTCGGATGTTCCCTGTCCTTCTTTGCATGCCATGCCATGCCTGTGCTTTCTCTCTGTCTCCATGCTACCGTACCGTATCTACTACTACTACTCCTGTACCTCCAGCTCGGCCCAGCCAGAGCCTACCTGTCACACATTTGCTCACACACACATGCACGCCTCTCTCTAATTCGTTTCCACCCTGGTCCCTTCGGCCATACGTGACTTTTTTTTTTCCCTCTCTGTCTCTTTACCATTTCTTACCTTCAAGCCCCGGCCCTGCGCCAGTCAGAGCTCCCTGGCTCGGCCTTGTACATACATCCCGTCCTCTATTGCCCGCCGCCCCTCGGATACGTCCACACCCACCCTCCCCTCTCATCCACCTCATGTGCTTTTCAAACGCTGCACGAGTCCTGCCTCCAAGAGCCCCGGATCTGGCTCCGTCTTTTGCCATTTTGCCCCCATGTTACTCCATCCCCTTACGTCCTGCTCACCTCACCGTGGACCATAGTACGCCGTGCTAGGACCAAAGTCGATCCTTTCTCCCGCGGCCATGCCATGCCATGCCATACCCTGCCCTGCCCTGCCCTGCCCTGGCCCCTCCACCACCGCAGCCCGGCCACAGCCCGCATCCCACCAATACAACGCCCGTGATATTTGCCTCTCTCGGCACATGCACACGGTGCTCCCATATCCCCCATCCTCCGAAGCAATCCCAAGGGCCACCAGCCTGCGCACCAATCCGAGGCCTTCCCTCCTCGTCGACATGCTCCAGGGATCAACCCCAACCGTCATGGCCCCCCTCGTTCCCGTTGGTTCTTACCCTACCCGGCCGGGAGTGCGGGTAGGAAGCCATCAAACACCGAGGCAGGGATACTGGCCGTCGTCGTCCCCATCGTCATGCTATCCCGTTCTGCCATCGAGCGGGGTGTCCCGTCCATGCTCGACGAATAGAGTTAACATGTCTTATCCCTCTGGATCACGGGACTCTGGGGCCTTCTGGCTGACAGGGGGATGCCGTCGAAAAGGTATAAAAAGGCCCTTCTTTTTCGACCAAGAGCTGGATCTTCTCCTTCTGTTTTCTTCCTCCTTCAGTTTCTTCAAACACCATCGTCAGACATTCTTACAGACCAAGTCCTGCCCTCCAAGGAAGCCCAAGGCCTTCCTCAACATCTTACACCAACACCAAGACACCTCATCACTATACACAAACACCCTCTCCAGAGGCCCTCCTTCCACACAAGCACCTTCATCCTCTCTGCTCAAGAGAGAATCCCCTCGACTGCACATTGTACTTCTTGATCCCCCCCACCACCAGGGCGTCTTACCTTCCAGCCTGACCACCCACATCCCTACCACCCGCACTCCCACCCTCCTGCCCACCACAAACAAATCCCAGTCAGCCAGCCACCATGTCGTCCTACTCGCCAACACAGTACTACTCCGGCACCATGCCCATGCCGGTCCCCTCCAAGGGTCACCACCAGGGCTACTACTACCACCCGGACAGCACCTACTCGGTCTCACCTCCCGAGGCTGACCCCTCTGTGAGCTCCGGATCTGGCGTGCCGTCGTACAGCACGCCGGGATACTCGGCCACCACCAGCTACGCCGGCAGCACCCACGGCGAGTACGACTCGGAGCGCTCTGCCAGCGGCGTTGATTTCAACGAGTACATGCACGAGCATCTCGCTCAGTCCTTTGACCCTCTCGGCTTGGACAAGGCCATGGCCACCCAGGCGCAGACGTGAGTTTTCATTCCTGCTTAATTCTCCTGCATCTCCGGCGCATACCGTTGCTACGAACACGCGGGTGCAGAATTTCCTCGTTGGCGCGGGGAGACAGGATCTAGGACCCGGGCGATCACGGTTTCTCGGCCGAGCAAATTTGCTCGGCCGGAGCGAAAACGCCCGGGAAAGTCTCAATCAGCGCAGGCGATGGCCGCCATACGACAATGATTTGCTCGAGAAAGGAGACTGGCAATTGCTAACATCTCCGCAGTTCTGGTCGTCTCAACGACAAGCACCGCCAGCTGCTGGATCTGCAGAAGCAAGCACAGGCCCGGCTTGCGAGGTCGCGAGCTCGATTCGCTGAGGGCATGGACGACGCGCGTGAAGTGCGCCAGAACCTGGAGTGGACACAGAAGAAGGTTTCGTAAGTTTGAGCCCCTTGAAAATCTGCATTTCCTCCTTCGCCAGTGGCCTTTTTGCTCGCGGGAGGAGGCCGCGGCGTGATCCATCGCCGGGCTCAGCGGGCGAGCGGAGAAAGCAGCGAGCGAAACGACCGATGAGCGGCCAGAACTCTCCCTGGCTACTTCCGGTTATCCCATTTTTTACCTCTGTATGATTCGTAGAAGCAAAGGCTGATTTTATGCATCTCACAGGTCACTGAAGACGAAGGCGTCAAAAAAGCACTCCAAGGAGTACAGCAAGGCTCGCGCAAGGCACCCTTCTCCCGAGTACTAGATTCGCACTACCAACCAACTCAATTTCTCGCTCTGCACCTGATATTGCACTTCTGCAGTTTCAAGAGCGGGCGGGGTGATTGAGCGGGCGAGCGGGCGACGGTGCTTCGATCGAGGGGCGTCAGATTCATTCATTTCATTCCAATTTCACCTTCCCTGGGCCGCGGTGAGGCTCAGAGAGAAGAGAGGGAAAAGCACATTGTCGGAAAAGAAAAACCAAAAAGTTGCGCTCTATGACGACTCGAGAGCGATCATCCATCCAATCCGTTCGCTCGTCAGTTTGGCGAGAGACCGGGGGGAACAGCAAAAACAAAAGTTACCGGGGTTGGTATGCGGTGCGGAATGGGCGAGGATGAGAACTCACCTTACCCACGGATCTTAGCACCAAAACCCCCAGAACACGCCAAAACAGGAACCCCCTGTCGGAATGCATCTCCCACGTGGATTTGCAAAACACAACCAACGGGGGTGGTGGGAAGCATCACGGACGCACACGGGGAGACAAGCGCGCACGCAGACACATTACGACCGGAAAATGAGGAACCGCAGCAACACCAGTAAAACACACGCACACACACCGAAAAGGCTGGCACAGATGAGATCTGGATCTAGATCTGCATCACACAACAGGCGACAGCAACAGCGCCGAGGTTGTTGTGGTGGTGGTGAGGAGCAAGCCCTGTAGGGCTGCATATCATACTCGCGCAGCCCGGTCCCTACGCACATCTCTGGATACACACCCCCTCCCCCACCCCAGGCCCTCCGCTTGCAGCAGGAATGGCCAGGGGTCCTGTGGCTCGAATGGGAGGGTGGGGAGATGCAGAGCGAGGCAAGCGAGGTGACGTTGGGCGGCAAGGCGCACGTGGGCCCGGGTTGCGTTTGCGCGACGCGGCATCAGCCCAGCTGTCTGGATCGGGGAATTCCTTTTCCTTGCATTTTCTGTGCGTGTGTGTGTGTGCCACCGTTTCCTTTTCACGATTATGATGATTACATTGGGCGGCGTTCATTTGGAGTTGGGAGTGAGCAGAGCATTTCCGGTGGCGCCCACTGCTCCCCCCGTCTTTTCTCAGCTTATGTTGCGGCGGTCAAGACTCGACAGGACGAAGTGACGTTGAAGAACGGGAGTGCCCGCCCGACCGACCCGGCGCTCTGTTCACCAGGGGCATGATTGGGTGGACGCGCAGCTGCCCCATGGGGTACTGGGACAGGGGAAATGGGGCCGCAGGTACAGGTACATTCCGGCGGGACAGATCGGGCTGAAAAACTCATGTCGTGCGCCCATCTGCAGGAACGAGGGAGACAGAGTGTGCAGGGGAGGGGGGTGGGCGGAGGCTGCAGGAATCTCCTCTCATCTCTGTCTCTGGCTGGTGGTCCCGGCGGCAAACCAGGCGTAGTGGTTCGCGTCTGAACGTAAGAGGGAAGAAAGGGATCACCCGTCCCACCACTACGATGCTTGCTAGGCTACCCCTCTTCACGCCGCTCCCTTGCTCACGCACGCACCATCCCTGTCCCAAGGCCCGAGCCGAGACAGGGTGGCAGGGAGCTGGGAACAGGTTGGGTCGGGGAGGAGGGGGGTGTGTGTGCGCAGACGGACAGGAACGGGGCGGGACAGGGATGTCCGCTCATGTGGAGGGCTGGACGGATGGATGAATGGGTGGATCAGGATCTTCTGCTTCCTGGGGTCACCTTTTTTCACATGCGCATACACTTGTCCCCTTCGGGGCCGTAGAGTACTGCTACTTTGGGAAGAGGGGGGGGTTGCCATAAGCCCCCTGTCTCTCACGGCACGGACAGTTGGTTGGGAAGTCACTGTACCTAACGGGGCCGTCAAAATGTACCTGGGACAGGACCGGGGAGGGAAACCCGAGGAGGGAAAACCGAGGAGGCAGACAGGCAGGCGAGGATAAGGTTCTGACGAAAATACCCGGTAAGGGTTGGGGAGGAGGGGGAGGGAGGAAGCCACCAGGATTTCTATTGCTCTCATTGGGTCTAGTATGATGTTTGTTTTTTGCCCGAAAAGGGACGGCGTTGATGGGGGGTGGACTCGTGTGCCTTTGCCGATTATTTCCTTGTCCATACATAATACGTAGGCCAGAATACCAGAATAGGATACGATATTGACTGTTGACCGGGAGGGGGGCATGAGAGGGGGGGCGTCACGAAACCCCCATCAACCTCCCTCCCTTCCGTCCCTCCTTCCTAGGAATCGCGAACGGTTGACCCGACCGACCCCGTGCTGCTCCACCACCCCCCAGAGCCTGATGACCTGCTTCCCACCACCATCCAACATGTCCCACACGTGCGGCTGACGTAGCCCCCCGGCCCTGCCCTGCCGTACAGTGTGCTTTTCCTGCTGGGATGTTGGGTGTTTTCGTGTGGGATATGGGCTTGGGTGATGAAGGCACACTGTGCTGGCCGGCCTCGTACCCATGTATGTGGGTGGACTTCTCCATCATGTGATGATGGATGGGGCTGGTGGTGGGTGGGTTGATTCTTGCTTTTCTTCCTTGTCCACACCCTTCTCCTACCTTTCCAGCCCCTGCTGGCCTATACCCCAGTGTGGCTTTCCCCTTGTCCATTTGTCACGTGACATATGATGGTATTTCTCTTGCTCTCGATTTCTCTGTCTTCGTTGTGTCGAAGAGTGTCGAGGTCTGGTATATATGTATCCACTTGGACATGGCTTCGGTATACACGAGTTCCTTTGTCGGGGAAGTTCCTGACTATGGCTGTGGGTGTCGATGTATTTGGTTCCTCTTTTCATGGCCTGAGGTCGTGGCTGGGAGAGAAAAGTTAGCATCGTGCCTGCTCATGGGCACGACGGCCAAGAAGAGTTGACATGATGAGGATATCGGACTTCGGGTAATCGTATAGTTTGTTACTGGCATGTGCTTGTCGTTCCACATTGTCCTGCAATACCTCTTCCCCTTCTCCTGCCCCAAACCGAACACTGAGCAGTGAAAGAAACTGTGGCCTTTCTTCGTTGGAAATACAGCATGCTGCACTCTGCTTTTGACCTGAGTCTAAGATACCGGTGCAGAGTTGTGGCATCGATGATCATTGCCATCCTCTCCAGACCTGCTCTTGATTCACAGGTTCACAGGCCGGAACCTCCTCGAGTATGGCGTGACCGGGGAACACCCTCAATCCGTCCATAAACCAACGCCTGGATAGCCTCGCTGATGGTGGGCATCACTCTAGGGGTATCCTAGGCCTTAGCAGTAGCTGCACCAGCACTACTGCCCATATCTTCCACTCCTTCATTGTCGTTATCGCGGGCGTATGCTGCTGCTGGTGCCGGGCCACCACTACCCCTCGCTGCTGCTGGTGACGGCCACGTACCCCGGGCCTCCAGCCCGCGCTGCTTCTCTAGCCGGTCCCATGGGTTCTCGATAATCCTGCTTATGAGCCGTGGGTCCCATGTGCCTTCCCACCATGGCGTCTGCCCTCCATGACCTCTGCCACCCGGCCTGGGCGCCCCGTGGTGGTGGTTCTGCTGCTGCTGCTGCTGCTGGTGGTGCTGGTGCTGGGGTCGCGGGGGAAGCGAGTGATGATGCTGCTGATGCACTGGTATTGATGGGTCGTCGTCGACGGTGAGAGCTGCGGCGCGCTCGCTGACAACAGCCTCCCCCTCATCGCCATCCACACCCCCAGCAGTTCCCACGTCGACACCTCCCTCTCCGTCTCCGTCATCATCATCATCATCCAAGTCAATCTCCTCGGGATTCCCGTCTGCACCACCGCCACCAGAGCCCGACACCACCGGCTTTGGCAGGTTCATGGGCAACCGGCGCTTGCCGAGTGGCGCGTTGTTGGCGCCCGTCTGGGACGGCGGGTCGGGCTGCTTGCGCTTCTTGTTGCGCTGCATGCCGAAGCCTGTGAAGCCCATCGCCTCTGCCATTGCTGCCGCGTCTGGGTCGTCGTCTGAGTAGATGTCGGCCATGGTTACAGTTGTGGTTGTTCGCCCTGAGCCTGTGAATGAGTGAGATATTTATTGAGACTAAGAATGTGCGCTCAATTGACGGGCGTTGCGCCACTCAGATACAGGGATGTCCTCAAGAGTGTTGCTATATGTCGTGAGTGGTGAGCAAGCGAGGTCCAGGGCAATCGAGCAAGGGTTGGCGATGGAGGCTGAAAGTGGAGGCAAGTCTGGCATTGCAATTGTCGATGGGTGGTGGGAAGAAGTGAGTAAAAACCCATGCCCAACCAGCCCTATCAGAGGCCTGGAAGGGAGTTAGGCTAGCTTCTAGGACCCCTGTTGGGGTTGGAGCTCCCCTGTTGGAGGGCGATGTGGAGTCCAGCGTTGGAGCTTTAGCTCCTGGCCTGGGGTACCGCTGTACCACCGTGGGACGGTTGAGTGCCCTAGGGAGGCATGTTGGTTTGCCTTGCACAGCAGCTGGATGAGTTCGGTTACAGGCGGGGCGTAGGAAACAATTGGCTTTCAGGAATGCCCAAAAGGTTTACAAGGAACTAGGTTAGGCCAATAGCCAATCCTCAAATCGAAGCTCGAAGTTGCACACTAGACGCGCAGGTACAAACCTCTGACATCATGGCTGAAACATCCTGGCGAACCCTGAACGTCTCAGACGCAGCGGTCCTGGGCCAGAATTCCATAACTTCATGTCAACCTTCAGCCTCTTTTATGTGCTTCAACCGCCGACCTAATATACTCAGAACTTCCCATTTACAATCCTCATACTGGCCTCTTTGCGAGCTTGAAGTCTCCCTTGAGTTTCGTACAATCTCACGACGTTAAAGACTTCGTATACTCCACGCCGGATGGACTGCACGCAGACTCGGCTCGGGCATCCATCTATCCGCTGTGAAGTCTTTCTAAGGAGGCTGTAACGACAAGCACCGCGCAGAAGCATTTATTGTCGCCGTCTCAGCTGTCCTTAGGAACCACCGCCCAACGGTCACCAAGAAGCACCCAAGCCAACATGTCAACCCCCAAGGAGGCCATCAAGCTACGCATCCCATCTAAATATGCTTCGTCATCGTCCTCCGACTTCTCACCACCAGCCCTAGACTGGCTCCACCGCACCTGGACAGTAACCCACTCCACCCTGTCAATGTGGCGCACAGCCCGCAACGTCCGCATAACCTACTCCCCGCTCCCAGGGGACTCGGGTGGCCGGCCCCGCATCGACGACCTGGTGCAGTACGAGAAGACGTCCGGCAAGGGCGGCCTCAAGACGGTCCAGGGCGTTGACACGTCCGCCGAGGGCACGGCCAGTTGGGACTGGCGCGGCAAGGGGCTGCTCGCGTTTGTGACCAGCCACTGGGAGGTTGTGGGCTGGGGCGAGCGGGACGCCGAGGATGGGAACGGCAAGGAGAGGTGGGCTGTCACCTGGTTCGCGCCGACGCTCTTCACCAAGGAGGGCGTGGACCTGTATAGTGACCGCCAGGGCGGGATGAGCCCTGCGCTCGCGGGGGATATACTTGCTGCGCTTAAGGGGTTGGATGCGGCGCCGCTTGTCCAGATGGTTGAGGCTGACATGAAGGAGGTTGAGGTCCGCCTGCCTTGGTTGGAGGGCTAGGTAGGTCTTTGGGTGGAGGGTGCCCCGTCTTGGGCCTGTTACTCAGAATAATGCCTTGTTCTTCGGTAGCATGCACGTGTGGTAATAATGAGATATCCATTCAGAGCATATCAAGGCGCCTTGTGTGCGCCATCATGAATAAATGCATTACCAGTAGTACGTGCACGCTATTAACGTGCTGGGTATCTTGCGCTAAATAAATTACAAAACCAATTTGTCGTTCAAGCCTCCCTATGGCGGCGCCTTTCATCCTTTTCACCATGTCCATGGCGGTCGTCCCTATCGTCGGAGCGGTGTGGCCGCGAGGACTTGTCCCTTTCCCGCGATCGATCTCTGTCCCGCCTATCGTGTCTGTCCTTCTCCCGCTCTCGGCTATGCTCCCTTTCTCTGTGCCGCCGACGCTCCTCTCGGTGGGCATGATCGTGTCTGCTCCCGTGCCGCTCATTCCCATGGTGCCTTCGCTCGGAGTGGCCTGAGCGATGTGAATGTCGCCGAGACATCTCGTTCTCACCGCCGTTCCTGCCCTCATCTGCACGGCCTGCCTCCCTTCTCCGCTTCTCCCGCCTTCGCTCTTCCCTCCGAAGCTCCTCCAGCTCACGACTTCGTTCCTCAGCGTCCCGCCTCCTCTCCTTTGCGATATCGCGCACCTTCTTGGCGCCCGACTTCATCGCGGCCAGCGGGTCATTGGCGTCCAGCCTCGCGGTCTCTCTTCCCCGCCTCTTCGGGTCGTCCCTGCCCCATACGTTCGTGGTAGGCGCCTCCACGCCTCTCTCAGCATCCCGGTCCTTCGTCGTGGTAGCAGCAACAGGAACGAGAGCGGTCGAGGAGACTGTTGGAGCAATGCGCCTGCGCTTGGCATCGGCATACCACGGGTCGTCCGCGAAGTCACCTTTGAGGGCACCCATCGTATTACGATCAGCCGCGCCACGCGCCTTGCCCTGCTGCTCGCCAGCGTCCTTGGGCGGGGCCCCGACCAAGTCAATATGCCCCCGACTATCCACGATATCCACATCGTCCCTCTCCTTCTGCCCGCCCACCCCCAGCTCCACCTTAACCCTGTCGCCCTCCTCAGCCCGCTCGCGCGCAACCCTCATCTCAAAGTCCGTATCGTCCTCGCTAGCACGCTTCCGCTTCCTAGGGCCGCCAAAGCAGGCCCCGTCACGATCGCGCTCGCGGCGCAGGTACTTCTTGTCGGACGGGTCGGCGGGCTGCTCTTCCTCGGGTAGGGGCGGGGGTGTCTCGCCGCGCAGGATGGCCAGGCGGCGCGCGGCGTCGGCATCCTGCATGCGCTGCTCGGCGGCATGCTCCTCGGCTGCGGCGGCGGCCTCGTCGCGCTGGACGCGGGATATGTTGTCGACATTGTAGACGTTCCAGGACTTCTTGCCTAGGAGGTGGCTGTTGAGGGACGGGGGGTGGTTAGTCCATTTCAGCCGCTGGTTTTGATTCGGCCCGGTTGGGTGTATGGGGCAGGTCTTACAGTGGCATGGTTGCTGGTATTTGCCTAGCGATCGCCGCTGGCTTGGAGAGTTGATTGCTCCCGGTGTTTGGGAAGTTTGTTGGTTGGTGGCAGGTAGCGAGGGACAGTTCGTGGTGTGGTCGCAGGAGGCTGATAGCTGATAAGGATAATCGATAACGCAACACGTCATTTTGGAGTCCCCCATAGCTTCAGTGCTCGCGCGCATTTGCACTTTACTAAAACTAAAAGCAATTATTTAGTCTGTAGTAATGGCCACATGTAGGCAGATAACTGCAGGCTACTCAAAGCATCCCTGGTCGGTGCTTCTCGCAGATCAGCAGCAGCAGCAGCTGATGAATGACAGTCTCGGGGATCCAGAGGTCTTCATGCCGCCGCTCGGCTCGTCCCCTGGACTACAAGGGCAGCCACAAATTGAGCCCCCAAACTCACTCTTGGCAAAGACAGCATGTTCCGACCGAGATGCGTTGAGCTGAATGGAAATTGAGCTTGTGTCTTATAGGTACTGATGGCTACAGCCGGCACCTTCCCGGCCCCGCCGCCTTGAAAAAGAAAAAGGGCAGGGAAGAAGAAAAGAAAAGACCTGGCACAGGCATATAACATAGCCCAGATGGGGGCGTAAAAATAAGACACATGCAGTCTATATGACTTGGAGACTAAGCCTCCCGAGGTCCTTCACCCCGAGGATTTCTCATCTCAAGTACTCTCGGGGCGAGGCGGAACTATATATTCTGTGTGCATTGCGAATCTCGCATTGCTCGTTCCAATCTCATCGTGACCATCCTCCTCAAGTGCTACTCTGATGGACAGCTCCTCAGGCTGAGGCACACCAAACTAATCCCAACTGTCAATTCCACTTTTACATCTTTCAACAGGTCCTCGATTCAGCATCATCTCTACATAAAAATTACCGAGATACCTCAAAATCTCCGACCTGGGATGCGTAATCATGATGGGATTTGATTTGCGCCGAAAGTTCTGCAAGACAAGTAACGATGCCGCTCGTGAGGGAGAACATCCACCTCCTTCACACGACGAGTGGATCCCTCCCTCATTGCGAAGGCCCCGTGCCTTTTCTCTGACTTTATTCTGCCTGCTCTTCGCGGCAGCTCTCCAAGGCCGCGACTCAACGATTCGCCTCCGGGGTGGCCTTCTAGCAAGCGATTCCGTTGTTGTCAACGCTGTGACATATCTCCCAACTTTTGGGACGATACTGGTTGGATTCGCTTGGTACGGCGTCGTGAGTGATATAAAGAAAGTCACCCCGTGGTCGAACATGAACAGCACGTGGGCTTCCAGCGAGAACTGTGTCTCCCTGGACTATGTCACACGTCTCGAGTTACTGTCGGTTCTCACAGCCTGTCGAAGAAGACACTGGGCAATGTTTCTTGCACTCATCGGCGCGCTCCTTTGCGGCATCACCGTTGCACTGGCCAATTCCCTAGTCCGCATCGACCTGTTTGCGCCGTCCTCGAAAAACGCAACATTCACCCAAGACACTCGCTTCAAGTTCGAGAACGCACTAGTTGAGGCAACCCCTGATGGACACCGTTATACCTTTCCCACAGACTACAGCGGATCTCGACCTTATGCTGCCGTCCAGGCTATCCGAGACTCTCCAAATGACAACCCAATCGAATGGACCTCCGGAGGACATGCTTTTGAATCGTTCGTAGACGAAAGCACCACTGCATACAACTCCACTATCAGCGCAACGGTCAAAGGTTTTGTACCCAACATGAATTGTATTCCATGGTCCGTCTCAAAAGCTGCAGATGGACACCTCGAAGCTGAATTCCCGACCGGGTCTCTGGGCGATGTTTGCGGAAATGATTTCAGGGAACGGGACTACACTGACATGACATCTCCCGGTGGTGATACCTCTGGATGGCTGAATGTCACCACATGCAAGACCACCTCGGGGAGGACCAAAGAGTGGATTACAGCACGGCTAGTCTACAGCCCTGACTGGCCGTCCTCTCTTCAGGAAAAACTCCCAGAATCAATGGCTCATTTGCGACCCTCGCTTCACCGTGCAGGACGCTGTCGTGAACGTCAATAAGACCACTGGTAAAATAACATCATTTTCGCCTTTATGGTCTACGGCAGAGAGCATTCCATTGGAGATACCCGTATCGTTCATATTCATGCTCCTCCGAAACCCTTTCGAACCAAGTATTCAGTGGATTACCGGTAATCCGATTGATGCTCCTCTGACGGAACGAACACTAAGGTGGTTCATGGGTCAATTGAGACGACCGACTCAAGATTATACTTACGGCGGCCTTTCTTGAATACTCTTCAGGCTGTTCTCGTCGTTGTTGGATTGAGCTCTGGGATTTTATCCACAATCTTACGACCGAGAATTCTATTGAAAGAGGATCCTGGGCCCACGAGCACTTCAGCAACCATGATGGCCAACTCGAGTACTCATGTCAGAGAGACTTTTGCCAAGTTGACCATTTGTTCAGAGAAGGAAATGCGTACCACTTTGCGTCCGTTCCAATGGAGTATCATAGAGACTGCCGAAGGACCTGCGTGGTTGAAATCGTCTGCGACACAAGCTATTCTGCATCAGGGAAAAGAGGACAGCAGTCCAACTTCTCCCACGCAACAGAACTCAGGATGGAACCCCCTGGTATTTTCATTGTGGGCAAGAATATCTGTCAGTATACTGGTCGTCGGAACGATTGCAGCACTCGTGTCGTTATTGAAGAGCTCGCAGGCCCATGATGGCATTTGCGACAATGCCTCATCAACCTACCGCCTCTTTACCGTACTGCCTACTGTTATGCTCCTGCTCCTGGGCTACGCATGCAGTGGTATCGATTCAGCTGTTCGAATTCTTTCCGTCTTTCGAAGCCTCAAACATGGCTCCAGCACAAGCATCGATGACCTACATGTCAACGTGCGAGACAACCCTTTCTTCTGGTTGCATTGGCACGGCCTGAAACCGAGGCACCCTTGGGCTCTAATCGCGTCGGCATTGTGCTTCTTGATGATCCCGGCTATCAAACTCGTTGCAGCTGGACTGTACCGCGTCGAAATGTTCCAGACCATGATTAATGTGACGGATGGAATCCGGCTGGATGCTAGCCTCACAGAACATCTCAACGACAACTTTAGTCACCCATGGTACGGATCGATCTTCTCCAAACGAGTCTCCATGCTAACTGAGTGGAATATGATCGAGCATTGGCAACTTCCAGAGCGAGCTGGTGCTTCAGGAAATCTTGTTGTCGCCGAAATCGCCGACGTTCGGGCCAAAGGTTACACAGCTACTCTCCAACAAGGCGAGGTCGCCGCTGATGTTCCGGCAGCAGAAGTCGAGATAAAATGCAGCCCAATTCAAGTTGACTTGATCGGTACCTATCACAATGGCCGATGGAAGTATAGATTTGGGTGCTCGACACCGGACTGTCAGCAAGCTGGTGTCCCCGTGGTCTTTAATGACTCAAGGAACCTCCGAGATGCTATACCAAGCGCTGGTGAGGAATCTGAAACTGGATTCGATGAGACTGGGCACTGGCGTGATGGTTTTCATAAATATTACGGAGTTTTTGGAACACCACACAAACGCCTAGATTGCCCTAACATCTCCCCCCAGCCTGAGCTATGGCAAGTCCACTTCATCGACTTCTCCAACACGCATTGACCGCTGGTGAACACAACGCGTGCGGCGCTGAACTCGGGGCAGCAAGTTCTCGTCACGCCTCAGAACTTTGGCTCGCATCTTCCAAGGATAACCTCCGTGAAATGTCCCTTGACTCTGAATACTGTAAAAGTCAAGACGACATCCACGTCTTCCCTCACTCCAACTGGAGCCGTCCAATGGAAGCCGACTGCCTTCAACCACGCCACCATAACCATTCGCACGGCCGTGGATCCGGCCGCAGTAGATTTCAAGAGCGATTGCCTCCAGCCACAGGCTGTAACAGGTGACTCAACTAATATACTCAATAACTTTTTGACTTATTTTCCCACCACGGGCGCTGCGACTAACTTTTTCGAGCTTCTGGCTGTGCATGCAAACAACACCCTACACAACATGTCCGCCTACGACAACAATCCCACCGATTTCATCGCCGCCGTTGAGGCCGTGGCAACTTCTTACACTGTGCAAGCCCTGCTCGATATGCGATCCTGGGCACGAGCGGCCGCAAGACCGCCAAAGTCTGTCTATTACACTGACGAGGAGTACGAGGAAATGTTGAAAAAAGAGCCGAATGACTCGATGCGGAATATCACCGGCGTGCTGACGTATAACCGGGAAAGAGTCGTTCAGGATGCCACATCAACGTACGTGTTGATAGGACTTTTATCTATGATGCTCGCTTGCCTGGGCTTTGTTTTCCTCTTCTCACCGACTGGGCCATTGCTTCCCAAAAGTCCTGGCAGTATTGCTGCCCGCATGTCCCTCATCGCAGGGAGTCAGCTTGTGAGAGACTTGAGAGAAGAACGGATCCCGGCAGACTTTTCACGCATGAAAGATGCCAAACTGTCGAAGGCTGCTCGGCTTGGCTGGTGGGATGAGGGCAATGGTAGGGAATTTAGATGGGGGGTTGATATCGGCAAGGGGTGCGTCGCTGGGAGTTGGAATAATGAGCCTGATAGACAAGAGGGAAGAGCCGAGCGGCTGTTGTGAAACGGGGACACACCATAGAGAGGCCGTCTTTGAAAAGGAGATGGGCATTCGAACCCACCAAAACAGAAGGTACACCCAAGCCCCAAGGGATAACCTCCTGTGGGACAAACTCCTATGGTATAATATCCTATGGTATAATATCCTATGGGATACTATCCTAGGGAATAAACCTATGGGATATTTGCCTCTGGTTTGGTGCTAGACCGAGTACTTTGATCTCCGAGTTCCCTGAGTATGGGTGCACCCTCCGTTTTTGCGGTGCGAGTATCCGATCTCTTGAAGAGAGCAAAGTATCGAGGCAAAACGTGAGGGTTCACGGAATATAGTATGGCTCGAAGGCTTTGTGGTCAATGTACCATAAGTACCTAGGTACCTACTCAGTCATCAGATGGTGAGTGGAGCTCTACCCCAGGCCCAGGAACGTCATACCGGTGTTGGTGGGGCTAGCTGGACCCCTGAGGTGCTGCGCCCGCATGCTGGCTGGCCTCTTTCAGCTGGACACCTGTGCACGTTTGAAACGCCACCAGCTTCACATGCAGCGCATCCGCGACTTCCTGGGTCTGACTGAGCAACCGGGCGCAACTTGTCAACTTCCAACAACAGTCACAATACAACCCGGCCTCTTTCTCGTCTTGAACGTGAGTTGCCACACCTCGTCCCCTCAACGCGACACACACTGACCCTCTCTAACATGCCACCAGACAACCACAATACCATACAACAACACCCAAAGCCGATCGCATACACGACCACGCCCTTACGATGAGCAGACTCCCCCCCGGCGGTGGCCTTCCCGGTGGCCCTTCAGAGAAGGACCCGCGCTATGCATACGGGAGGTCGCCTCAACCACCACAACCTCGCCCGATGCGAGACCCATACGCCCAGGGCGAGCCCCGCCCCATTTCCAACAGACCTGCCCCGCCTGCCGGCAACCAATATTCAAATGCACAGAGGAACAGGCTCACCCTGAACGTTGATGACCAGAAGGGAATCGAGTCCAAGTTCCTTGAGGGCTACCACAGGACCAACGTAGCTGCTGTGAACGGCCAGGACTGGGGCTTGAGCAGCGACCGTGAGACTACCTTCGTCAAGATCAACAACCGAGGTCGCGAATATGTGGTCACTGTCAGGTCGTTCCCCATGGTGCCCCCAGGCTGCATCTGGTTCGGCGAACCCCACCGGATGACCCTCGGCGTCGCCCTCAACGACAAGGTCGACGCCGAGTCTTTCAACCCCATCGAGCTGGGCCAGAAGGGCTACCTGGGCTCGGTGGATGTCTCGGTCACATTTGCTTCGGTCAGGAGCATGCCCAACACCCCATACAGGCATCAGGACCTCCAGGGTCTGTTCATCAACAAGTTCAGGGGCCAGATCCTCGCCCCGGGTCAGCAGCTGATCCTCCGCATCGACAACGAACAGATTCCCGTACGGTGCATTGTGAAGGGGGTCACCCTGGTCGATGAAGCCAACACATCCTCCAAGGCGGGCCAGGCGAATGCTCTTTTGGACCCCACCGATGAGAACCCTCTCGCGAGAGGTATTCTGGGTGACCATACACAGGTCTTCCTGCAGAAGGGGACGCCCCCTACGGACAAGATGATTCCGATCAATATAACCGGTGCGCCTAGACGTGGAGGGAATGCCGTTGTGCGGCCTGACTTCAACTTCTCTTCCTTGGGTATAGGAGGTCTAGACGATGAGTTTACCACGGTGTTCCGACGAGCGTTCGCGTCTCGAATTTTCCCACCTTCCGTTATCGACCAGCTCGGCCTGTTGCACGTCAAGGGAATCCTGCTCTACGGACCTCCCGGAACGGGTAAGACATTGATTGCGCGTCAGATCGGAAAGATGCTACAAGCCAAGGAGCCCAAGGTCATCAACGGCCCCGAGGTCCTGAACAAGTTTGTCGGTCAGTCCGAGGAGAACATCCGGAAGCTGTTCGCGGATGCGGAGAAGGAGTACAAGGAGAAGGGAGACGACAGTGAGCTCCACGTCATCATCTTCGACGAGCTGGATGCTGTTTGCAAGCAGCGAGGCTCGGGCGCTGGTGGTGGTACGGGTGTTGGCGACAGCGTGGTGAACCAGCTGCTCAGTAAGCTGGATGGTGTGGACCAGCTGAACAATATTCTGCTCATCGGAATGACAAACAGGAAGGACATGATTGATGACGCGCTTCTGCGACCTGGTCGTCTCGAGGTGCAGGTCGAGATTAGCCTTCCCGACGAGAAGGGTCGGCAGCAGATCCTGGCGATCCACACCAAGAAGATGAAGGACAACGGCAGGCTCGCGGAAGACGTGGACCTGGCGGAGCTCGCGGGGTTGACCAAGAACTTCTCCGGTGCTGAGATCAACGGTTTATGTAAGAGTGCGGCATCTTTCGCCTTCCAGAGGCATACGAAGGCAGGCACCATGGCCGGTATCTCAAGCGATGCGGCAGAACTCGTCATCACCCGACAGGACTTCATGGGTGCGCTCTCCGAAGTCACACCAGCGTTCGGTGTGTCCGAGGATGAGCTCACCAGAGCGATCATCTACGGCATCATACCATTCTCCAGCAACATCCAGAGGATCATCCAGTCTTGCATGATCTATATAGACGGCCTCCGGAGCGAGTCCACCAGGTCGCCCAACGTCTCGCTGCTCTTCCACGGCCCAAGCGGCAGCGGAAAGACCTCGCTTGCTGCGCACATCGCGCAGATGTCTCAATTTCCATTCGTCAAGGTCATCTCCCCTGAGCTGCTCGTTAGCTACCGCAGCGAGAACGCGAAGAGCGACCAGATCCACAAGTACTTCACAGACGCGTTCAAGTCGCCCCTGAGCATCCTCATCGTGGACGATATCGAGGGTCTTATCGAGTGGAACCCCGTCGGCCCTCGCATGTCGAACCTGGTGCTCCAGACCCTGAGGGCACTCCTCCGAACAGTCCCACCTAAGGTAGTTATCTTCCCCGGCCCCCGACTCCCACGCCTGTCTATTTCCCTCCTGCTGGCTAGAATTGGACTAACTCATTGCACGAACAGGGCCACCGCCTCCTTGTTATGGGCACGACATCCCGGCGCAGCGTGCTGCAGCAGCTCGACTTTACGGACACGGTCTTCGACAAGGAGATCGCGGTGCCGAGCCTGGGCGGGCTCAATGAGCTTGAGAGGGTGCTGAACGAGCAGCAGACCTTCCGGGACGGCTCGTCGATGGTCGAGGCCATGAACCTTGTTGCGGAGGCCACGCAAGGGTCTAACCAGGTCAACGTGGGCATCAAGAACATCCTCAAGATTGCCGAGAGTGCCAAGGCGCTCGACGAGGACACCAAGGCCTCGTGGTTTGCGGAGGAGATGCAGGTGCTTATGTCAAGGGGGTTCTGAGCTGGGGGCCAATGTTAGAGCGGTAAGGAATGGCTGGGTGACAGATGGGGGCTGGAAGACGGTTGTATAGAGATGGTTAGAATAATATAGTCTCGTTCTTCCGTATACAGCTATACAATAAGAGGTTTCTGGTTATGGAATTATCTAGGTACCTCACGCTAGGTTTCTGTTGGGGAAGGGGTTTCACAACATGTTCTCCCGAATGAAGTTGTTTCTATGGAAGTTCTGACCTCCCTTGCAAGTTGCCTAGTAGAATGTCATCACATATGAGATTATTCTTGAGAATGGTCCTATTCTATACCAAACCGGTCTAGAGATGGGCTCAACACAGGAGGCTGTCATATGCCCCACAGTAATGTATTCCATCGGCGTAACTGCGCGGTCCCTAGCGCCACGCCTGGAGCACGGTCTTCAAAATTGTCCACCTATTCAGGCATCATATTGAGCCATGATTTCTTTGAATGAATGCATTAGGAGGTACTCACATTCACGGCTCACCTTGCACTTCTGGCATTTTGTTCAATCTGGTAGCATCCAAAAAAGTCTCAGACCCTCCCAGCCGGTTGGCATTTGAAGTGGGCTCGGTCTTAGTCCGTACGTACACGGAGGCTTACACGGTCCCCTCACACGGTCCCCTCACACAGTGCTGGACTGAATTTTTTCCAGTGAAAAAAAAAATTGAGACACAAAATCACACAAAACAAAAGGATTTGTCTGCCCCATGAATCGAACATGGGTTTCTTCGGACCGTCGAATTCTTTTCAGAAACCACAACGAAGTGTACTAACCACTATACTAGGCAGACATAAAGAAATCCGTGGTATCTTGTTCTTATGACGCACGCTTTGACTTTCCGGCTGTGCACAGGAACTTGAAGAATACCAATCGTCGTCTATTACACCACGGGCAACCCTCCTTTTCCTCCCCTAAAAAAAGTTTGAAGGCTTGCACTTACGACGCTATGACCGAGGTCAGCTTCGCGGACCCTGAATTGCTTGGTATAACAATGGCTGAACAGTGTCCCGTTAGTAGTGAGGGACTTGGGAGGGCGGAAGCCTGCTCATCTTCGACTGAGGAGTGTATGTACGCCAGATACCTAGGTGTGTTAGGTGGTTACCTAGTACGATAAACCCCATTTTTCCTCACACATCGTTTCCTTGACGTCTGCCTCTGCCCGTGCTGCTCGTGGCGAGTTGCTCGTCCAGCCGGAGACTGAGAATAGCGCCTCGCCGTTGCTGTATTCTTTCTGGGCGTTCCTAGATCACTTTGGGACGGTTCACGAATTGGGCGTTCATTCGCCTTTTTATCTTCCTGGCACGAAATCCCAGGATTCTTCCCTCATGGACAAGTTGCCCACCTGACAGCCGAAAAAAATGAAGGTCACTCGGGTGGTGATCCTCAGAAGTCTCGGCGCCTCGAGGATATTCCTGATGCCAACGCCGAGGGAAACCTGGATGGGGCGCTTGACAGAGGCATGAAATCTTTTGCATGCTATTTCTTGAGTGTGCCTAATGTCTGATTGTGGACGCTGGGTTCTGATCAATCGTGAAGGTTATCACGATTTGTATGCTGGCTGCGATGGCCCATCTCGCTGAGGATCTGAGCGACTGGCCCAACATCTTACAAGCACTGATCTGAACCTACGTTGAAAAGTCCAAAAGCTTGGTATGCTGGGATTGGAATCCTTGAGCTCGGAAAGCGTATTCGCCATACCAGTCTAAAGCACGCTGTGGTAGCAAGTCTTTGAATGACTGACGCAGTATCATGAGACTGCGCTTTGTGATACAGGAAAAAGGGGCTGATACTCCGGGGGCACCGAGCACCACCCAGGGCAATGTGGTTTCAAGGCTAGCACAGATTTATCTATCCCCAGGAAGCAAGAATCTGAGGACAGCGTGCTTCCTGCCACTTCCGGAATTTCGTCTTTTCTGGATTCCAAGATGTACGAGGTTGACCTTCTCCCTATCGCTATTCTTGGAGGTGATTGGAACGAGAACTAGAATCCTTGCTGACATTGAAGGGTTGCCTGGTAGTCATCCTATATGGTCCAGAGCCAACTGGGTGTTACCACGCTCTCCTTGTAAGCCACGTTCTTCGTCCGCGGATTAGCCCGCGGCTTCGTGGAAGCACAGGTATTCCCCCGTCTTGGCAACCTCAGGTGCTGTCTCAGACGTTCAGCGACAGCTCATGTGCCCTTAGGGAACATTTAGCAGATATGCCGATAAATCTAGTAGTCGGTTAGGGGTGTACAAGCTTTCACGTCACTTCGGTCACGCCAGATTCTTCATCCAATGCTCGAAGCTGGGATGGCAGGCCGCATGTGAGGCAGACCAAGATGTCTCAGCCGCCCGTGAGGGTAGTATCAGCCGAATGGAATCGCTCAGGGGGTCTTCTAAAGTGAATGGTTAGGTAAATTTTATGGGGCAACCTTCCATAGGTATGTCAAGTCAGTAGATTTCGGCGGCAGGGCGGGGCCAAAACGTTTCACCCATCAAACAGGTTTCAGCACTATACTTTGTTCCAGGACGCAATACTATTACTGTGAGCGGTCTTTTCAGGAGTCAGCGAAGGCCATCAAAGGGAGTTATATAAATCTAATGGTCGAATTCTTCGTCCGAGGTGCATCTTTCTTGCAACTCAGCAGCTCAAACGTTCCCTTCCTTTCAACCATTTTACATATTCAGTAATTCATTCGTTGCCCGGTGCACATTATTTCCAGAAAACAACAAAATACGCCAGAATGCAGCTGTCCACTTTCACTTGGTTCATCACGGCCATGCTGGCCGGACATGCCCTCGCCATGCCCCGGGGCGGCAATGGTAATGCTGGTGCCAACAACGACGCCAACGGCAATGGCAACTCTAATGGTAAGTTCAGTCCCGCCCAGAAATGGTCGTGAGTTGATCGCATACTAACCGGGAGGCAAAGCTGCGACTGCTTCGGGTGCTAGCACCGACGGACAAACTTGCGAGGGCGGTACCGGAAACATCATCGACACGGGGGTCTGCAAGAATGGGAAGTGCAACATTGAAATTCCTCCCAATGAGTTGAGCATCGTCGCCAGCGCAGACTGCGAGTAGGACGTTCTTTGAGGATGGAATGCGTCGGTCCGATGCAGTGGCCTATTGATCGCATGGCAACCCTGCCAAGTTGCACTCATGCAGACTGTGAATGCCTTATTTTGGGACAGGTTCACATTATTCAAATCAAGAGCGATTGGAGTATCACAATTGAATACCCCATCAATATCATATAGAAAAACATCACAATGCCAATCTCGCTCAAGAATGATGTCTCCTGGTAGTCGACACGGCACCTGTCAATATAGGGCTGGAGTGGGCTTCAGTACCTAGGCATGCAGTATCCAGCATGGTGAATAAAACAAGGGCATATTCATTACTTGTTGCCCTGACCCACTGCGTAGGCTGGACTGGATGAACCGTGTAGCGCAATAGATTGGCGGCATTTTCACGTTCTTATTCCGTCTTGTTGCACTCCTTGCTGACCATTCGGCCCTGCGCCGGAATTCCGAACTATTGCAGGGGTGAGAACTACCGGAGGATCATCTCAGGGGTGCGCTGGTTTTTGGTCAGCAGCCTGCCTGCGGGACTGCAGCCCAGCATGCAGGTTCTACAATCGGAGAAAGCTTATTTGAGCCCCAAACGAGGACGGGAAAAACGGCGATATACGCGTATGTCACTGCGCGACTATAGACTTGTCGTTCGGGAGTAAGTCTTTAATCCGATAGCGCTAGATAACTTCTGTCGATCTACCTACTCTTGACCAAATTTTGAAATGCGAACTCTTTGCTCGTCGTCATGCGCATCACGACTCAGACGCACTTGGCTCTCAGCGGCCGCCGCGAAAGCGAACGCGACGCCTATGGATCCGAGGTCAAGCAGGTATTGGTTCTTTGCCACTTCGATGATGAGAAGCTGAGGTGAGAGTTACAGAAAATCCAGAAGATTCTTGCCATGTTCCCACCCGGATCCAAAGAGCCAAGGCCGTCTTGGCTATTGTAGGTCGACCCAGTTTTGTGACGTACACACTTGTGCAATCTTTACGAAGTCGCACGGTAACAGGCGGCCATCGGCCGATAGTGCATTAGCAATCGCAAGAAGCGGATCGCGTACGGATTTAGAGATCGGCCATAGATCCTGGGCTACTCCTGGAATGCCCCGAAACATTAAGTTTGGGCTTTTTTGAGTTGAGTAAGTCAGACTGGTTACATATGTTTCAAACGTGCCAGTGCCGCATAAACAATTCACCAACCAGCCGTATTTTTTTGCTTCTGTTTTTTTGGTGCGTTTCTATATTCCAATTGGACTGAAATGCCTTCTTTTCACGTCGCGGCTCCCTGTATCATAGGTCTAGAATTCCGGTTTTGGGCCATGGCCGGAATCTTAAATCCGTGGGTTCCAAGGTTGTGGATCAGACAGGATACCACCTTGGCTTACAGTTCTTTTTTCCTTCTTCCTAGCTCCACGACTTGACCGGCGATTCCGATCGAGTATACCTGTGTAGTATATAATGTAGAATGATGCGTCCGATTCTGGTTGAAGTTTGGATGGATTCCTCCGCTGCATTCCTCTTACGGCCTAATTGTAATCTCTAGTCAAAATGTATGGTCCTCTGAGATTCCTTGTTCCTCTTCTCCCCGCTGTGGTCGAAGCGGCCACCACTCACTACCAAGGTGGAACGATCGTTGCCTTCGACAGAGTCAACGAAGGACTCCGAGTGATCAGGGATGGCTCTATCACAGTGACGGGTGATACCATCACCGAGATTTCCGAGTCTGGTCCATCCAATATCTCTGCCGACTCGCAAGTAGTCAATATTACCGGCAAAATTGTTACTCCTGGCTTCATCGACACACATCGACACGGCTGGCAAACAGCATTCAGAACGATCGGCTCGAACACAAGCCTGGTCGAGTACTTTTCCCGATATGGCGAGTTCGCAGCAGCCGGATCCTGGACTCCAGACGATGTGTACATCTCGCAGCTGATTGGTCTCTACGAGGCCCAGGCTGCAGGAGTCACAACCACTCTTGATCATGCACACCACACGTGGTCAAATGAGACATCTGAGGCCGGTCTGCAAGCGAGTATCGACTCTGGATCAAGGGTATTCTGGTGCTACACGTTCCACAACGTTACGAATTACACCACGACCGAGCAGCTCGCCAACTTCAAGGACATCGCCACCAGGGCTGATTTTGCCAACACTTCTACAACTCTGGGAATTGCATACGACTCGTTCGGCCCTGACGGCAATGTTGAGGAAATTAACTCAATTATGTCTCTGGCCGACCAGTTTGACATTCCCCTGGTGACCTCCCACTCCCTGCAAGGGCCGTGGCAGATCACCAACTCCCCCGAGGACCTGCACAGCCTGGGCTACCTGAACGGAAGCCGGGCCGTCGTGCTCGCCCACGCCTCCTTCCTGACCGCCACGGGCGCCGCCCTCCTGCGGTCCACCAATCAGTACATCTCCATCACCCCCGAGTCAGAGATGCACTACGGGCACACGCATCCCAAGAACTACTTCATCCAGGACCAGGCGGCGCTTGGAGTTGACACACATTTCACGTTCTCCACCGACATCCTGACCCAGGCGCGCATCTGGCTGCAGCAGGCCCGCTACAGGATCTACTCGGACGTCATCGAGCGCTGGATGCTGCCCGCCACCAACCCGGAGAGCGTGAACCAGGCATTCCTCCTCGCCACGCGCAAGGGTGGGCTCGCCCTGCACAGGGAGGACCTCGGCGTCATCGAGGAGGGCGCAAAGGCCGACCTCGTCTTCTGGGACGGCGACTCACCTGCGCTGCTTGGTTGGGTTGACCCTGTCGCCGCCGTGATCCTGCACGCGAGCGTGGGCGACATCGACACCGTCCTCGTCGGGGGCAATGTCGTCAAAAAGGGCGGTAAGCTCGTTGTGGATGGGTACGACGGGCTCAAGGCGCGGTTCCTCAAGACTGCGAGGAGTATCCAGCAGAAGTGGAAGGACACGCCGCTGCCAACTATGGAAGTCGAGTCGTCGGCCATGTCTGGTGACTTCCCTGTCGTTCAGGCTAATAGAGCGGACGTCGTACGTGGAAATGGTGATGGATATGGCGCTGTGTTCGTGTAGGCTGACTCATAATGATATGCCGATATGGAAATGATACGCAGGGCAACGACCTCCTGCTTCAAATGCATCAGGAAATACGCACTTCCTTCGGTATATAGTAATTCGACCCCTGTATGATTGTTATTCTTTCCTATTGAGTAATGTCAAGTAAATGAAATTTTGCCACATCCTCTTTATTACAACCAAAGATTGTATCTAAACTGATGCCTAAGAACTTATCTCGTACAAGCTAAACCGCAAGAAAGAATTCACGCCACGCCACAGGATTCTTTAAACCCCAGAATTCACCAAGATTTTCTTTTCCATTTGCAGATTTTAAAAAAAGTTGTTTTCCACATATTTTGGGAAATATACTCTTACGAATGACTGGTTCGCCCGCTATTAGCCCATGGGCTACTTGTGTCGACGATCAACGACGCCGCCGGGAGCGATGCTTCCTAGCCTTGTCTGTGCGGCACAAGGCTGAGGCCATATATGCCTGCAGATAGGCGCACTGTATTATCTCTGCACTGTTATTGGCATTATTTTTTGAACGCTGGGTTTTGAGCGTTCACCACTGTATGAAGGCACCACGTTCATTTCGTATGTATGGGGGATTAGAAACGAAACCACTACTTGTCTGTGCGGCGCAAGACCGAGGTCGCGTGCCGAGGCAGAGTCTTCCACACTGTTATTGCCATTGTGTTTTTCTTTGTAAAACAAAACAACGCTGGGTCTTTGAGCGTTTATTACTGTGTGAAGGGACCGTACGCCCTCGGGATGTATAAGGATCAAGAACGAAACCAGATAATCTCACAGCTCGAGTCGAACCCAACGTTAAGGAGTACTATTGAATCGACACACTCCACGGTGAGGCCTGTGGTATGAACGGCGGACTCGCTGCTCATTAATTTAACAAATAGCTGTAGGAGAGGTTGAGAGTCTTCTGCAGCGGCAAGGAGGTGCTGCCATAGATTGTATCCGACCATTTAAGCTATGCACAAGCCGCGACGCGGACGCAATATATTCGTGACTGTCATCTAATAAATTTGTGGTCAGACTAGGTGTTTGGGTATAAATGCTGGACTAGATATATTGCGCCTGGTAGTGTGAAACTAATTACCTAGGTATGTAACTAGTTCTGTTTCTATTCCGTATATAGCCGTAGTTATACGCAGCGCCTTTATATAGTTATAAACGCTCAAGACCTAGCGTTTAAAAAAAGCATATATTACCGATAATAGTGGTTAGATATAATAAGTCTATAGGCACATAGCCTCAGCCTTATAATGTATAGACAAGGCTAGGGAGAACCGCTTACCATGGCGCTGTTGACTAAAGTGACGGTGAAGCAGTTATATGGTGAGGCGAGAATAGTCTTAAGATGGTCCCTATATAAGCAGTCCCACAAAGGAAATTCCAGCTAAAAACTTATTCCTCCACCACCAACACACACACACACGTATCACACAACAACCCCCACTAGGTATGTAAGTACTTACTTAGTTCGGCTAACAGCGTAGTGGAGCCTTATAAACTCCATCCTCCTCAAAGTCAACGGGTCCTTCTATATGCCCATCAAATCCGAGCCTTTACCACTTTGCATCCGAAAACCTCAACAAGCGCCAGCTTCGTTGCCCGTCACAGCCATCAAGTGCTACTTCCAGAGCTCCTGATCCCCGTCCACAGATGGCTCTCTGGAGAGACTGTTGTAGTGCCAACCCCGGAGGCTCTAGGCTTTCAGCGATATTGCCTTGTAGCTGTGGGGATTGTGTGCATCCACAAACCGTCAAGATTCCCGCCAAATGTGGTGAAAAGGCCATTTCAAAATGCCCCAGGCTAAAACCGGCATTGGCTTCCGCGCCGCACTATTATCTTCGCCAGCGAAGCTGTGAAATCTGTCCCAGTCAGGAGAACCTGACGCCTTGTGACAACTGCAGGGTCACCTACTACTGCAGCGAGGAGCGTAAGTCTCCATGATTTGGATTCAAACATATGCCCCGCCCCCCTCCCCTCCTGTCCCTTTCTGAGGCTGACGAAGTTGCATTCCTATTAGACAGAGTTTCTGATTTCGCACGACACAACGAGAAATGCTGCCTCGCTGTGAACAACTGGTTCACTCGGCCCCCGTGCAAGCATGCTGGAACCAGGCACATCGCCGACGAAAAAACTCTATTCAAGGTGGATGTCACCCTCCACCTCTTCCCCAACATCGTCGCCACGAATTTCGCGATGCGGCAGCTGCTCAGGATATATGAAAGGGTCAAATTTTCTGACCTACGTGACGGCCCATACCGAGCCATCTCCCAGATGATCCCAATACTGTACGTCCGACAGGGCCGAGAAGAGGATGCGTGCGACTTCATATACGATCCTGATGACCTTATAAAGGAATTCGCCGATTATTCACCCGAATTATTCGCAGATTGCTCGTCGCATTTTGACCTTGGACATCAGGTCCTCTTGACACTGATCACGATCAAGGCGCTGCGCCATTTCAAAGACATAGAGAATATGTCTCGTGCTCTGAGTGGCCATGTCGCACAGGAGATTATCGATGAAATCTCTAAGCATCTGGGCACGGATTTCCTAAGGAAGATTTCGCGATTCGATTACCTCAAGGCAACGGCAAGTCCCGCCTGGAGGCAAAAGAAGATATTGGAAATTGAGACGGTATTGATAAGACATGTGCATCAAGCTTCCTGCAGAAACGAACATATCTGGAAACTTATGCTGGACACGGAAAGGCTGTCAACTCGCGAAAGGTTCGGCCAGTTCAGTTCCCGAGAGTTCAGCTGGAACATCAACGCCGAGGACGAGGCTGAGATGGTGGCGATCCGTCAATACCAGGTCTGGATGGAGACACCTGGCTCGTACGATATCCTCAGGAGCGCCGTGGCTGCTGCAGAGGCGGAGAGATGGGTCCCTCGGCGTTGGGCCTACGATGGTGAGAATTGGGTCCTTGCGCCGAAACGTCAATCAGTGTCCGATGATCAGAACTGAGAATGATGGGTTGATGATCAATTGGCTGAGCGGGCGGACAGAGGGTTGACTAATGGTTAAATACGTACTATGCTCGCCATCTTATTCGCAGAACGGTCCAAGAATTGCGCTGGATTTGGGCGGACTGTGAAAAGAAATCATCCCACGTTCCGTAGTTATACAAGTTAAACCCGTATCAGAAATGTGTCGCTTGATATAAGGCGCAGACTAAGATACAAATGGAAAAAGTCTCATGAATACACGTGGCATCAATCAAGACTTTCATACGTAATCACAACGTTGTTGAAAGCTAGGATAGGGCCCTTTATGGGCTTTGCGAATGTGTACAATCTTCTGCCAATCTATGGGGAGGTGAACGTATGTTGAGGTCGGTAGAAGCAAAAGCTGGCGCAGACTTCCAATACATGTCAATCTTATTCGGCGAGATTGACTGCAATTTTTAGCTCGGCGCCTGGCGAAGAAATTAAGAGCCCAAGTTTCTACGTCTTTGATAGCAGGAATCAGAAAAATCGGGAAATACGCAGAACATCTATCTCAAGTGCTCCTATATGGACGGATCAGAGTCGCCGCGTAGCGGAGTGGGCATCGGATCCGTCCGCGATCACCTTCGGATGTTCGTAGGGTAAGAGATGTCTTCGGCATCAAAAAGGTCTGTGTGCTGCCAATTATCCGTCTCAGTGGGAGTTATCCTATCCATTGTAAGAAGTATTCTTAACTCTATGATGCTGTGCAGTACTAGGTGTATGGAGAGGCTATCGGGTGTCAGTGCCAGAATATTGAGGATCTCGGATGCTGGACTGAACGTTCCGAGGGCCCACAGGTGCCTCATCCGGACAAGCCTTACGACTGGGCAGACCCCCGGGCCGCTATGGTTCGATCCGAGGCCTGCAGTAATCGGGGAATTCAAAAGGAACCCAAGCATGTCTATCGGCGTGCCAGGCATAATGCCAGTGTTCATTGCAGTGGAAATCCCCGAACCTTTCGTAGGCAGGGCTGCATCCGCTCTGCCGCTACTACTCCTAATACTAGCGTGTGATATCATTCAGTAGACTCGGTGCCCCAGGTTCAAACGACGGCTCTGGCTTTGAAAACCCATTGAGCCCTTTTGCTTCGCTTAACCATGCATAATTATTCTGCGCGGTGCCTTATCACCTTGTGAGATTTGGTACGATCGGCTCGGAGGTCTTGGGGTCGGATTGGATACTACACACTCGCTCAGGCTACAATCGCTATGTGACCAGAAATGGCACCCCTTATTGTCGGTGTGATAGTCCAAAATCAGGCGAGCTGAGGGTCTCGATGCACTCTTGGAGCTGCTATGCGTTGGTAGCTGTGCCGTACCCCAGGGGGCGACCCAATGTCCCACTTGAATCGGCCGTTGGTAGGAAACAAGCTTTCCTGTCTTCGTGCTCCCGCATATTACCCGAGCAGCGAACCGGGGCCATGGGGAGATACCCGCAGCCCAGCCCTCTGGGTGACCGACGAAAGAGGAAACATGTTCTGATTTCCCATCAGGTTGGTTGCGTAGAGCACCGCTTCCGAGTGCTGGGTATCTCTTCCGACTCCTAGCTCGCCCGTTGAAGCTGCGCGAGCTCCAAGGGCAACCCCACAAGAAAAACGGGTCTTGACTCGAGATCTCGAGATGTTGCCTTGCACATGGCATCATCATCTCGACATGCTGAGGGGCACATGTTCACAAGATGCCAGGACCTCAGAACGACCATGACGCGGAACGAAGCGTTCGCGAACTTTCGCTCTCAACTTTAGGCGCGACGAGGCATGTCAAAGCTCTTGCGAGAGTCGCAACTAATATATAAGAGTGTGAGACAAGACCTGATGTGTAGCTTCAGTTCAGAACAATACACAACACACCTTCGACTCTTCTCTCAGAACACTCCTCCAAAAGCCTCCTTTTTATTCCATCTAACTTTTGACTTCCGAAGATTCGCCAAAATGTTGGGAAAGATCGCACTCGAAGAGGCCTACGAGATGGCCGGCATGGAGGCCAAGTCTCAGCGTGAAGCAGCCCTGTACATTGCGAAGGACGACCGCACTCGCTACATGAGACAAATCAGCGACATCAACGACGAGCGTGTTAAGCTCGCTGATGACCATGGTATCGGCTACACGTAAGTGCCTCCAATGAAACCACCTGATTCACTACTGCCTTGATACGTCAGAATGCGCCGGAGATCTGACATTGGACAACACAGGATCGTGTCTCTCACTGTACCCGGTATCCAGGGTATCAGCGACAAGGCAGAGGCCGAGCGCCGCGCAACAGAGGTGAACAACTGGGTGGCCGAGCAGATCAAGTCCAAGCCCGACAAGCTAGGTGCTTTCGCGTGCCTGTCGATGCACGACCCCGTGCAGGCCGGCAAGGAGCTCACGCGCTGCGTCAAAGAGCTTGGCTTCCACGGTGCCCTGCTTTGCGACTTCCAGCACGCAGGCAAGAACGGCGAGGAGTACCTCTTCTACGACCAGCCTCAGTATGACACCTTCTGGAAGGTCCTCACCGAACTCGACGTGCCCCTGTATATCCACCCCGCCGCGCCGGCGGACGTCGTCTTTGACAAGCTCTACGCGCAGCGCAAGTCGCTCATCGGCCCTCCCCTGTCATTTGCCAACGCCGTCAGCCTGCACCTGATGGGGCTCATCGTCAACGGCGTGTTCGACCGCCACCCCAAAGCCAAGGTCATCGTGGGCCACCTTGGCGAGCACATCCCCTTCGACTTCTGGCGCATCAACCACTGGCTGGAGGACGTCAAGCGGCCCATCGCCGAGGAGGAGGGCAACGATCGGTACTGCAAGAAGACGATCTACGACTACTTCAAGCAGAACATCTGGGTTACCACCTCGGGTCACTTCTCCAGCCACACGCTCAAGTATGTGGTTGACGAGATCGGAGCCGATCGCGTCCTGTTTAGCGTCGACTACCCCTACGAGACTATCGAGAACTGCTCCGCCTGGTGGGACGGCAAGGCTGAGGAGGTCAAGGCTGCTGTTGGTGGTGTGGAGAACTACAAGAAGATTGGCAGGGACAACGCCAAGGCACTTCTGAAGCTGGGCAACTTCCACGACTCTGACGCCCCAGTTTCCTAAGAGCGGCTGGATACGCGGCAAAACTATGTATTGATCTGAAGGCAACGCAATCGCATCTCTTTTGAATTAATACTTCCCATGGAGTTAAATATATCTCAAGTTATTTTACGCTCTTCATCGCGATAGGGGACCCGTTGCAAGCTAAAAGATACTGACAGTTTCACATAAGAACATGTATGTATAGTTCTCTCCAGGTGCTTAGAGACTGATCATCTAAGTAAGGGCTCTCTCTCAACACACAACTAAGTGATGTCCACAAAAAGAGCAAAAATCCAAGTCTCCCCTCTCGGATTTGAACCGAGGACCTATAGATAATCTTGCACACATTTACAGTCTACCGCTCTGCCAGCTGAGCTAAGGAGAGGTTGTGATATCACGTTAGCCATAAGAAGTTTCCATAAAGACCATTCTGTCCGCCGAGGAGATAAAAATCAGCAAAAACATACAGCACCGGGTATTCGCTGGTCGTCACCGACCCAACTACTAATCCAGCGATTACAGGCTTGACTAAGGGAGAGCGGACGGGATCCCGTATTTTCCTGTATCTATGGCCGTATGTGTTGGGGGTAGATCACGAGCAATCAATATAGAAGATTACTCTGTGCTCCAGTGCAGCCAAACATTAGCCCAACAGCTTTGTACAAAGATCCGACAGACATCAAAGTCTCCGGAAGTTCTTGTGACCGTTGAGAAACGTGGGTCTACATGACTTGCTATGGAGGAATCCACTTAAGTGGGGGAGCCCTGTGGTCCGTACGTACTAAGTACCCATGGTCCATGGTTTGTCAATGGTGAGCCATTCCATGCCAGTGCGTGGTACTTCACGCCACTTTGCACGACAACACGACTACATATGTACCGCGCGCCCATTCCGCAGGCCGGCCTGGCGGCCTTGCGTGCTTGTTACACAGATCCCGTGGCTGCGAAGCGGATACCCGAGTGAAGCTCGTCCTATAGACAGAAGCAATACTGAAGCTGATAGCCGCTGATGAACCGTCAAAAACCTGTCATTTTTCTCAATCGACAATTGACATATTGGCTAGGCGCATATCCCAATAAGGATCAGTGATCACATAGAGGTATTCTGAGGCAGTGATGATGGTCTTGTTGCTATGCGTGAGAAAGTAAAGCGTGGCCTCCATTCACTGAAATCGGCTGAAGAAGTCTATGAACTGGTCGGAGAACAGGACATAGGACAGAAGGAACCTTCGTGAATCGGAATCAAACAAAGAAACATATCCACTTGCACGGCCACATGAGCGGTGAAGAATTGAAAGACAAAAAGATCATGTCTGATTACTGGACTATTTGAGGTGGTCCATATTGAGTAGCTGTGGGTGTTAGGGACTATCGAAGCAACAGCTGTGTGGCTGTGGCAATTAACCACCCAATGATAACAGCAAGTAGCAGGCCCGTCGTTCTCTTGTCCCTCTCAGCATAGGCTAACGCGGCTTTTATGGGAACCGCAGTCGAAGCAGCCTCCGAAGCAGACTCAATGCGGCCAACGCTAGCCTCACGTCGTGCGATATCAGCTCCGACCTCAGCTTTAGGTGGGAGCAAATCAGCTGATGTCAGGATTCTATCCGGATCCATCTCCTTCAGCGCCACCAAAGCCTTCTCAAGACCTTCCTGAGACCCAAGACGTCGTCCAACACCCCACTGAACTATATCAGGCCCTTGTGCATACCTGACCAGGTCACGAACATCCCTCCGCCGAATCACTTCCGGTGATTTCGCAGCCTCCGCCTCAAACACCTTGACGCTTTCCAGTAGCGCGTGGTCCCACTGCCTGATCAAGTCGTCTTTGGCATCCCGCTCCGAATCCTCGAGGAGTCTCTCGGCTGTCTGAAGCGCCGTCATCCCTGAACCCTCGTCGCGGTAGCGTGTGTCAACGTCCGCAGCTAAGAGCCGGCGAATCGGCTCGAGGTCGCTGCCCACTACAGCAGCGTGGAGCAGCGCGGGGTGGATCTCATGTGTTGGGGGCAGTTGTGCGCCTTTTCCGATGAGGTGGACGCACATTTCGTAGCGGTAGAGGCTCTGCGCGAGCTGGAGGGCTGTCATACCCCACCTGTCCCTGGTGTTTAGGTCGATCCCGGCGTCGGTGAGGAGCTCGAGGCTATCGGAGCAGGACCTCAGGACGGCGAGGTGTGCGCAGGTGCGCCCATGATTGCACCTTTGAGACAGAAAATGTGAGCTTCTTGGAAGCAACAGCTTGAGCAAGCTCACGTTGCGCGGGCTTTCCTGCTCAATCACTCGCCAGAGCAGGGTTTCGCCGGTATAAACATCTGTCTCTGGATCGAGTGGATCAGGCGACCTGTTCAACTCGCTCTCAACCACAGCGATGCCTTCTGTGTGGAGAACCGATAGGAGTGTCGGCTTGAGGTTCCCCAACGTTGCATCGATAGTGACTCCTTTTGTCTCAAAGACTGCCCTGACATGAGAAGTCCAGAGGTTCGGGGATGCGTGCTTAGCCCTCGCCATCGCGCTGAGACCCTCGCCATCCTCCAAAGTGGGGTCGGCGCCTTCCTTCAGGAGGAATTCAATCGTTTCCACTTGTGTCTCTCTGGCGAGATATCGACAGGTCAGATGAAGGGCTGATGCCCCATGATTGTCACGGGTATCAATTCGGAAAGACTGCGAACGGGAAAATTGCTCGAGCATCAGCTTGACCACTGAAAGATTCCCCGTCGAGGCAGCCAGGTGCAGAAAGTTGCGTCCATGTTCGTCGACATACACCAAGTCGAGGCTGTTTAGTTTCGCAAAGGTTTCCAGTAAGCCTGTTCTGCCTTGACTGATTGCGACGGTGATGGCTTCGTTCGAGGGCTTTGGGTTCCGTCGATCAGCCAACAACACATCAGCCACTAAGTCGAGCTCTTGAGTGGAAACACCTGAATTCACGACACTCTCCTCAGCGGTCCAGTCCAAAGCTGATCGGTGTCCTAGGTGGTCGGTCAACATGAGGTCGGTCGTAGAGCAACCGAGAAATAATTGCACGCTGTCTATGTGGGCGTGGCGAACTGCTCTCGACAACGCGGTACACCCGGCGCCATCTGGCTTGTTGATATCGATGTCGGCACGGGCTAACAGCTTCTCTATCACGTCAACATGACCGTTCTCCGTGGCCAATACCAGAGCTGTTCTACTCTGTCGGCCGGGAGCCCTTGCATTAACGTCAACGTCGTCTCTGCTCAGCAATAGGTCTATCATGCCCAAGTAGGACGTCTCAACCGCCTCTATCAGAGGCGTAGTTGCCTTCTTGGTGAGATGGTTAGGGTCCGCGCCAGCATCCAGGAGTAGACGTGCAACTCCGATATGCTTCCTTCGACAGGCATAGACAAGAGGCGTCTGGTTGTATGATTCCTCCCCGATGTCGATTGCTCCTGGATTGAATGTGATAACGGTCTGGCACAGCGTCTCTAAGCCGTAGAATGCACAAAAATGGAGCGGAGTAATGCCAGCGGGCACGTCCCAGTGCGCTCCTTCGAAGGACCTAGTATGCCAGGAAATCTGCATAGCACACTCAAGTCTCTCTTGATCGTTGAGGAATTCTAGGACTCGAAGGTTGTTCTTAGCAGTTCCTTCAATACTGCAGGCATGGAAACCCCAGTAGCATGCCGCGTAGGACGCGAAGGGGTAGTCCTGGATAGCTTTCTCCAGCTCCTCACGAGAATTGAATGGAATCGAGAACACATCGAGGCGTAGGTAAGACATACATGCATCGAAAATCGACTGTTCGGCATCAGGGAACCATTTCGACCGGTGGTCCTCCATGTACGCTGCAAGTGATCGGTGGAAGAAGCTCACTGGGAATGTGTTGGCCGTTCCGCTATGTTGAGCAGTGATGAGTCCATGCGTGTCCCGCCGGACAGTTGTCTTGCTGCAGATCCGACCAGAAAAATCGCTCAAGACCCTATCCTTAGGTCTGATAGCCGTGGCGTGTGATAGTTGTTCGAATGTGAGCACCTCGTAGGTAGATGCTACGATGGACATATAATCCCGGGCGACCTGGGCGCCATACCTGTCGTTTCTCTCCAGACATAAGCTTAGCATGGCGTCGTACTGCTCTTCGAAACTTTGAAGCTTCCCAGAATCTAGGTCTTGTATCAGAGACAGGATGCCGGCTTGGTTTCTTTGCAGCCTCAATCGGTCGAGGAACAATCGGGCGACCAGGAAGTTACCCTCAGCAGCCCGGCTGACCTTTGACGCCAACGAGTCCCAGAATGCCGAACCCATTTTCTCTCTCAGGGCCCTCAGCAATGGAACGTTCCCGGAGAACATGTCATCATCCTCGCCAACATCTCCAGCACTGAAGCTATCGCTGAGAAACCGGGTAACAAGAAGTTCGATATCTTCTTGCGTTGCTGAAATTTCCACATTTACTTTCCTCGGCGGTGCCATTGCGTGGCTCGCATCAGAGCAGCTTTCACCTTTGACGAGGTAGCACTCCCGGCATAGCCAAACTTTTCCCTCGCCAAAGTGGCCAGAGCAAATTCTACACAGCCAAGCCAGCTCCAGCGGGCCGGTGCCACACTTGTGACAGTATGCGGCATCGTAGTTGACACGAGGGTCCCTTCGATCGGTAGTCAATATGCAGAAGCCCAGGATTCGTAGCTCTCTAATTTCGTCAGCGATACTCTCCATGCAACCTTCGGCCTCATCGACGGCGTCCACGATTAGGAATCTCGTGGGAAACCTGGAGAGCTGCTCGTGGATCAATTCCCTAGCTTGGTCTGCCGAGATTGAGCGCCTTGCGATGGACCTGGACTTGTTCCAAAGTGTTTTAATGTCCTCCGGGATTTCACAAAGACCAGTGCTGTCGCGACTAGTGAGAAGCTGTCTCAACAGATTGCAGAGCACAACGTCTAAGGTCTGTCGAGATGCTTGTTCACTTCGGAAGAATATGGATAGGATTGGTATTCCCTGCGGCTCCAGCTGTTGTCGCAAGTCCGCGGCAATTGCTTCCGCCAAAACGCTCTGTACCGGTATACACAATAGTAAGTGTACAGATCGAGAAAGAAAAGAAGGTTCGGTTTTCAGGCATCCTTACCTTACCCGAGCCTGGCTTTCCGTAGCAGTTCAATTGCCAGGAACCATCCTTCAACCACTGTTTGTATGTATCGTTGCGCTCCATAAATCGGTTCGAACTTGGATTCAGCGCGGCCGCTTGCGCTGGATTTGGCGGCTCTCGCAGGCTTAGAGCGGGCTGGCAGATCCAATTCAAAATCTCGATGGTTCGGTCGTCATCTTTAACCTGCCTCAGATGACCCACCTCCTCCTCAATATGTCCAACTTTGAAATATATATCGTAGTTCAATTCAGCGTCGCCGTCTGAAACCATCTCTCTGAAAATAGCGATCAACCGAAGAATCTCGTTCTGCTCCTTCAGAAGATCCTGCTTCTTCCATGTCCACTTGGCGCGGCGTTTCCATTCCTTCAAGTTGTGCTGCGGTTCGAAAATGCTTTCTGTCTCAGCTATTACATGCTGTAATTTGCGCTTCAGCTTTTCAAACTCGGTGCCAGTCTTGTGGATATCCTGTGATATAGCGAAGAGACGGTCGCCGCCACCGAGTTTTATGCCGTAGATGACTCCATCTTTAGACTTGGAAATGGTCCCTGGGCCGAACTGGGCTTCGATTCTTTTGATCCTCATACAAAGGCTTTCTAAGTTTTTGTGAATGAGTGTGAACCTATCGCAAAATTGACGCCGCTGAATACTCTCGTGACGCATATCTTGTATCCAGGCATTTATCTTAATGGCAGCTTCAACTCCTTGCTGAGCGAGCCCGAGTAGGCCGGCGACCGAAGCTGCCACACTGAGAGGATCAGCCATCTCGACAGCTTCTGGGGAATACGCTGCAGTACAGCGTGCAATGCTCCTCACACGCGAAGAGAGACTGTTTTGCGTGAGAATGATCGGAGTTAAAACGCTGACAAGACCGGCCTGAAAGAAGAAAATTTTCAAGACTCCGGTGTCTTTGTGGAACATGGGTCTCACCAGGCTCCTGTAACTCTATCAGACATAAGCATAGAGTGCCGGGGTGTTGGTCAGCACTAGCGACGTAGGATGCGCACCATGGCTGCGTCCACTGGTCAGGATGCTTCTCTCATTGATGCGGTGGCGCTCGCGAGCTGCAACCACGGATATTGGAGCCTAGTAATGCTGCTATATAATCACCTGTGTGACATTCTGTGGTGGCAGCATCCAATCAGCGGTTTCGCCCTTCGCCTAACAACGCATCCTCATTTCCACGGACAGTCCTCCATAAGTTTCCTATCCCTGATGGTTATTTTTGGGCCGGAGCTGGATGCTCAGCCCCCAAGAGCCGCACAACCATGTAAGCGTCCCGGCAAGGCTCTGGCATTCACCACGTGAATGAAGAGCCGCCGCTCGCGTTGTACCTACCTAGGTACGCAGGTATGTTTACAAATACTGAGACAGGTCCAAGTATGCACTGACGCGAGTTCCGCTGCACTGCCAGTCTCTCGTTTTATTCTGATCAGTCTTTAGCACCCAGCCTGCCCGAAGACATCATGGGCCTGCCGTGGTTTTCAATTGCGTTGTACTTCGCTGCACGTTTGGCCCTTGTTGATTCGACAACCTCTCCTGATTTGCTCGGTGGTCGATCTGATCCCGAGCCATCTCATGCCTGTGGTGACCTTATCCGCGAGGCTAAAATTTGTAAGACTTCCCTGATCACAAGGACAGGTAATCGTCGCGATGGGTGTTGCCTGGTGACTAACATCCTGAAGCCGGAGTTGTGCCCGCCATCGATGTTTACAATTGCTGGACCACCGTACCCTTTCACCCAGCCGTTGCGACCCGCCTGATCCAGTACTGGAACGACACTCTCCAATTCCAAAGCACGCTTGACTATCTCAAGAGCCCCCCGCCAGGCTACCAACAGCCCGCTGTCGACCTGATAGCTGCTCTCGGCGAGGTACAAGATGCGGTTGACCGAAATGAATTCGCCAACGAGTATCAATTCGAAGCTGCTCTCCAGAATGTGCTCTTCTCAGCAAACGATGCTCACCTGACCTTCTTTGGGGGGGTACTGTCGTCATTCAGCTTTGGAAGCTCAAACGCGCTCACTTCCCTCTCGCTCGATGGCATTCAGCTACCTAAGGTGTACTTTACCGGTGCGTAGACTGGCGCTCTCTCCCAAATCGGGACAACGGCCGTGTAACTAACACTATTCGGCTTTCAGACGATTTGCTTTTGCACCAGGCTGAGCCAAACCCGTCTTGGCAGCCATCTGCAATCCGTCAGATCGACGGCGCCGACGCAATCGATTACCTTACCCGCTTTGCAGCATTGAACTCCTATGGGACGTCGGAGCCTAATACGGACTGGAACCTCCTCATGTACAACCCTGTGTTTGACTTGCCCTTCCTTGAAAGCTTGCCCTTGTGGAACGGCGACGCAACATTTTACCCGGGGGATACATTCACATACGTGTTCGAGAATGGGTCAACAGTTGAGGATAAGTGGCTTGCCGTATATCTCAACCCTCTAGAGACCGGGCCTTTAGAGACCGGTGGCGACTTCTACAATTTCTTCGTCTTAGGCTTTTGGCCCGCCTCATATGATCCCGACACAGACGATTCGGATAGCGGCGATGCTGTGGGCGCCGCAGAGCCACCCTCGACATCGCTGTCAGAGTATAGCATTGCATTTCCGAAGGCAGACATTTGGCAAGCGAACCTAACTGTGGATGGCCTACTCACTGGATATTTCCTACGCGACGAGTCTCTGGCCGTGTTGAGTATCCCGACATTCTACGCCGACGGACAAGCCATCGTAGAATTCGACGACACCATAAAAAGATTTCTCAGCGAGGCCAGGGCAGCCGGAATGAGAAGGGTTCTGATCGACCTGCAGCAGAATGCAGGCGGCGATATCGTGCTTGCCTACAGTACCTTCAAGCAGTTCTTCCCCGCGATCGAACCCTTCGCTGGCAGCGTCATGCGTTCAAACCCCCTTGCCGATGTCTTGGGCACCAAGATCACTGCCTATTGGGACAGCTTCAATGACACCGAGAAACAGAATTATTCATACGCGTCTGCAGATGAATGGATCGCCACCACGAAGATCAATGCTGCCACAGGACAAAACTTCACCTCTTGGGAGGAGCTCTTTGGGCCAAAGACTGATGGAATTGCGAGCTTCACGCTGACAGAGCGTTTCGACGTGTCCAACTACCTTCTTGCTGCCTCTATGCTGGGCCAAGAAACTCCTCCTGCCGTCTTGTTTGAACCATATGCTGGAGATGCACCGTATGCTCCTGAGGATATCATCATGGTAAGTCGTGCAGCCTCAGGCTATGTCGATACGCTCCTTTCTCAGCGGGCACAGAGCCAATGCTAATGCATTCATTTTTCTTCACAGCTATCCGATGGCTTCTGCGCATCAGCTTGCTCGATTTTCATGGAGATGATGGCCCACGACGCCGGTGTGAAGAACGTCGTGGTCGGCGGCCGCCCGGCAAACGGCCCAATGCAGACTCCCAGCGGTAGCCGAGGTGCGCGTATGTACGATGTCCAGTCACTCGGAATCGACGTCTACAACGCCATAGAAATATCTATCCTCGTCGACGACGACGCCGGCTCCGGCGCTACGGCACTCCTCGCACCCCTCAATTATTCGGACTTCTCCTTCACCGGCGGCGTCAGCCTGCGAGCCCAGGTCAGGGAGGGCGAGACGGTTCCATTGGCAATGCAGTACGAGGCGGCGTCCTGCCGCATCTTCTGGACCCCCGATACTTTCTACAACTTCACCAACCTGTGGAAATATGCCAATCAGGCCGCAACGACGTCTCCGGCACTCTGTGTTCCAGACTCGACTGGTTATGCCAGCGGACCGTCATCCCTTCCACCACCCGATCGTCCAAACCTCGCCCCTGTGGTCAACTACACGGGCAGCGGAACTCCGGCACTGGATCTTGCGGATGCTCAGGTTCCCTTCCTCGTGGTTGATGGGCCCATGCCGGACATCCCTGGACCGCAGGCTCCAAAGCCTGTCGTGCCCCATGGCCCAGCAAGGCCTGTCCAACAAATTAGGCAGGCGCTTCTAGGCCCAGTGGATAGGGCAGAGCAGCAGAGAGCGACAAACAGACAGATAGAAGCGCAAAGACGGGCGCAGCAACGACAGACCTCAACAAGGGCCGGTAGATATTCGTCCGGAGCAAGACCACCGGTTAGACGGAGCCTTAAGGAGAGAACACATGTGGCGGCGGTTGGAGCCTGACTTCTTAGCACTTAGATCAAGGGCATAGTTAAGGAGTTCATGAGGGAGTAGTCTCTGTGACGCCAGGATATTAGATATGAGGAACTCCGCTTTCTGCGTAATTTATTCCTTCATCACTCAATTGGATTCATCAGGGGTCTATAACGCCCAAGGTCCGCCATCCATTCATGAACAATGAATTCTGTAACGTAACATCTCTACAATTGAGCATCGCTACATGATTCCTTGGGCTGACAAAAGTAAACGTCATTCCATCAAATGATTCTCCCCCACCGTGATGTGACTCATTCGGTCTGCATGAGGCACAATAAGTGGTCCAGTAACTGCCAGTGAAGAGTCCTTGAGAGTATCATAAGTGTCCAGACCCTCTGCTGGTGCATATCGCTCATTGAGAGGGCACATGTCGTTGCAGGCACTTAAATTTCGAGGTCAGTCTTCAGGGCCACCATTTTGTGAAGAGAATATAATTTTGGAAGGAGCACTTGAGAAAGTTGATAGTGAAACTCACGTTTCACGGGGTATACTCCCTGGATGCCCTGCCAGTGCTGAATAGTTCAAGTTGTATACGTAGGAGAAGAGGCTGGTTTCGGTCGTCAAACTATAGGCGGGAACTGTCGATGGTCTACCTTCTTCCAAACTTCCCAGGGTTGCTTTGAAGTAATCTCATTCTCGTATTTTCTACTGAATCTCATAGCCTCGAGTGCCTATCCTTCCACATATGTGCACGAAAGCAATACACGAGATTTTACATGGTCTTGTAAAGCAGTAAGCCCTCCACAACAGTGGATATGATTACTCAACATCGTTCACCAATACGAAATTTAAGCTTTTATATGCACGTGTGTAATTTAGGATCCAAACGTGCTAAACAATGTCCAGTGACCACGTTGAGCGTGAGTAGCTATCCTATGACTAGTGATTGCGTTTGCTCTGTCCAAATAATTTTCCCGGCACCCCATCTGTGTTCGGGTAGATGTGCACAAGTGGGTCAGGAGAAAGCCAGCTACGTAGTGTGGGCCTCCTTGGAGAAGAGTGGCTCCCTCTGAATCAGATGCAAGTACAGTTGGTCGACGATGCATCCTTGCGCGGACTGCTCAAACCTGGTGTGCCGTATCTTTCAAAAAGTGCTCTCGTTGTGCGGCCCAACCAACGTAACAATCTCATTTCATCCATTGCTCCTCGGCGTTTCACTTTCCCCGCACTATCGTTCATCGAAAGGCTGCAGTTTTTCACATCCGCAGTTGCCCGAGTCCAATTCGCAGACATCATCCAGCTCTATCTTCTAGGGCGTGTCGGGGATAGCGCAACATGGCGAACATAAGCAAATACCCCCTGGTGTCATACCAGCCCTTCCGCCTCCTTTACAAGCTCCTCGCGGCAGCATCAGTAGTAGCCCGCCTCCCCTTCTGGCTCGTCATCGGCCTCGTCCCCTCACTCCGCCCTAACCGCAAGTGGTCCCTCATCCAAACACTCATGGCGCGCGTCCTCCGCGCCTCACTACACACGGACTCAGTCATTGGCCTAGGCGAGGCCGAGACCCAGTCCCTCACACCACCCAAGGGCGAAGGCGACCGCTTCGTGGTCATCCAGCCCTTCGATGCACAGCTATACACCGGACCTTTAGCCTCAGACCCGTCCGTATCCCCAGCAGCCGTGAGCGGCATCTGGCGGCCGGGTCCACCACCCCCGGACGCAGCAACGAGCTGGAAGAAGGTAGTCCTCCACATCCACGGCGGCGCTTTCGTCCGCGATGACCCTGGCACGCCCGCGTCAGGCTTCCTGAGCAAAACCTTGCTGGCCCACGCGGGCGTTGACGCCGTCTTCTCCCTGCGGTACCGACTCTCGGGCTACGGCGGGCGCAACCCCTTCCCTGCCGCGGTGCAGGACGCCCTGACGGCGTACCTGTACCTCGTGCGCGAGGTCGGCCTCCCGCCCAGCGCGGTGACGATCTCGGGTGACAGCGCGGGCGGCAACATCGCCGTGGCGCTGCTGCGGTACCTGAGCGAGTTCGGTGGGGTCGAGCCGCCGGGGAGGGCGGTGTTGATCGCGCCGTGGGTTGCGCCTGCGGCTTGTTTCCCCCGTAAGCCGGTGGGGGAGTTGAGGGTAGAGGAGATGGAGAATTATGGCTCGGATATCTTGCCTTCGTCTTTTTTGCAGTGGGGTGTGAAGACGTATGCGCCTGGCGGGGATGTCGAGGCTACTAGGGACAATGCCTATATTCAAGCACTGGGCAATCCGTTCAGGGCTGGGATCCCCGTGCTGGTGAGCGTGGGTGAGGCGGAGATATTTTCAACGGACGGGGCGGCGTGGGTGCGTGAGATGAGCGGGTATGAGGGCGGTGGTGTCAACAAGGTCGAGGTCTACTTGGAGGAGAACGCGCCGCATGATACGCTGCTTGTTGGAGATGCTTTAAAGTGGGAGGACAGTGCGAAGCGGGTTGCTACTAGAATTGGGGAGTTCATTGAGAAGAATTAGGAGCTATAGATGATATCTGGTTGCCTTGAGACGCGAGATGAGAATCTCACTCGTCGGTTGGGAGTGTAGTGAAACTGGGTTTGGGCCACTTACGGACAGATTGCTCACTTCGTTTATCTGTTCTGAATATTGTGGCCCACGACGAGACAGGTGTGTATTAGGAAGTCGTCGTAAAAAGTGTATTGGATCTGTAGGAGTCTCAAGATGCGTAGCACCAAGCGCAGTCTACAATGATTTACGAGGTATGCACACTGCGCAGACTCACTCTAAAATCTCGACACACCAGTCGCAAAATTTGAGAGACAGTATACAGATTCCAATCATACATCAAAATGGATACGGACAATGAATTCGGGTCCAGAGTATTGAAAGTGCCTCACGGTCTCTCATTATTAATCTCCGTTCTGTTGACCAGTTTTGCGATAGGACTACTTCTTCTATGTAACTTACACCAGGTACGCATGATATTTCACACACACCCGCGGTACGACAAATTCCCAAGCCAAATCTACAAAATGTCACCCAGACATATATATTCCAAATTCTATGAGACTGAATAGACAATCACAAAAACAAGACCGACTTAGTCCACGTCAACAGCCATCACTGACATAAGCAACCCGGAACTTCCGCCTGCCCACCCCCACCCCCACTCGGGAAACCTGCAGACAGGCCAACAAGAAACAAGATATATCACTTATACTATTCAAGGAGCAACTACTGCACAAAAAATCCCCGGCCCAAAGCAAAAAATAACAACAACAAATAAAACAAGCCGATTCCCAAAAGCCCTCGGCGGCGATCACCACACCACCGGGGCCCCTATTCCTCGGCCTTTCCTACAGGGCAGACCGAGACACAGGTGATTGATCTACACACACACATACACAAGACGCAGGAGATAGCTTAGAAAAAGAAGCACAGGGCCACCTCACTGGCCCGATCTATGTCCCGCATGTGAAGCTTAAAAGCCCACCCCAGGGCCTCCCCAGGCGCCCCTAGACTGATCGACGTCCTACAGGGCTGTTCAGCTGCATATGCTTTCTCGCCTTTTCCGTCCCCTTTTCTTTTTGCCTTTGCATCTCTGCCTGTATGTATACCCCTAATCGTGTGCATGTGGGGACAGGGTCTTGCGTGCCCGCTGCCGATGATGATCATGAGGTCGGGTCGGGACCCTCCCTTGCCTGCAGTGTCCGCCCGCCCCTCCGCCACGCCCACCAGGCCCGGCAGATCTTCCGCATACAGACTCGTGTACGATGTACAGCATTACATGATATGCGACGACGTCGTTGGCAAAAGTTGGAAGGGTGGCGTGCATGTTGCGGTCATTGGCCGGGCTCACCACGGTGCACATGAGTCGCGGCCCGGCAGGCGTGTACAATACATACTACACAGTAGCTTTAGGCGCTAGGCCTGGCGCGGATTCCAGCGCTGCTGCTGGACGACGGGGACGATGCAAAGGCTACTACTGCCTTGTTTCTCCGAGCGTCTGGGAGCCTAACAATGACACCTAGGCAAGGGACTAGGAACCGAGCCGTTCGAAGCCACCGGGCGTCGTCCTTTTTCTTTTTTTTGCGTTGCGCGTGAGAGGGGACGAACGTCTGGACGGCGCGGGCTGGTAGTCGGGGTCGTCTGGTCTAGATAGTTTCTACCACAGTAGTCGGGGGGCTTGCAGATCGGGGGCCTGCGGCTCGCCCGGCAGTTGCTCCCCGCCCAGTAGGTCTTCCGTACCTAGTAAGCCTACTGCTTGCGCCGGCCGTGGCCGTGCCGGGATGTGCGCTGCTGCGTATCGATGATCTTGCGGCCTTATAGCTCTGATCCAGCAGATCAGGGTGCCCATCGTCCCCGTCAGCCTGCTAGGCCCTTCTCTGGAATTTTCTAAATCATCCACAATAGAACAGCTAAACTGTCCGCTACCGTAGACAACGGGGCCCACAACTACACTAGATGAGATCGATCCAAGTTTTCCGAACGGGGGAGCTTCGGAGGAGTGTGATGGCTTGCCTGGGCCCCGCCCACGGCCTGGCGCTCCACAGACTCACCTAACCCTGGTCGATAATCTCGCTGACATGATTAAGTGGCAGGTGGACGGGCTGCAGATGGCCTGTCTACCCGTGACACAGCTTCTGCTGGGCAAATAGCTCCGCAGCTCGCTTGCGACGTCGAGCACCCCCCTCCCCGAGCCTCTGTCGGAGACCCTTTTCGCGTCTCGTAAGAAAAAGGGTCCGACCATTGAATGGGGCCGACGCGTTGGCATGGTGGTCGTTGCGGTCGTTGCGCACCGCCCGTCTTGACTCGAAGCGAGTGCGATGCCAAGGGTGCTTGATCCATGAAGAAACGTGGGTACGGGAGGGTACGTTAAACTCTAGCCCATCTCCCAGGTGTGGATGCATTGCGTTATCGGTCACAGGCCACACAGTGTCCGGTCCTTTACTCTGCGGCAGTGCTCTTGTTCCTTTGGCCGAATTCACTCTTTTTGTTCAACGGTCGATGGCCGTGAGTTTGAGCTGCCACGGCTTGCGACCCCCCGCAAAGCACATGGGTCGCAGTCCAAGATAGACGTTTTCATTTTGGCTCGAATATCAGCGCAACGAATCGACAGAGGCAAGTCAAGAGAACCTCTCATATGTGGGAAATTTCGCAGGGGCCTCCTGGGTGGCGTTGGTGGGAAAGGTGAAAAAGATAACTCTGGGTCGACTCCGCCGCAGAGCCCAATGAGGATGAACCGCTGCAGCGAAGCATCTGAGAAACTTCATGGCAATGACACATTTCCATGGAGAGCTCCTGCAGATGTTGTAGCTCTGTGCTGCCACGAAGGTTTCAAGCGGTTGCATGTACTGGGTACCCGCGGTTGGAACACAACGGTCAAGCGCCGTGAGTTACCAGCACCTGTATCAGATACAATAGGTGGATGAGGGGCAATGGCGGGCAGGGCACCAAAAAGGCGTCTGGTAGTTGAGGATCGTGATGAAAGATCGCCCCCACATCCTTCCTAATCGGAACAACCCCTCGTGGTGACCCCGTAGCCACGTGTGGCCAGGGGAGATTGGCGGTCGGCGGAAGTGAGCGAGAGCTGTGATGACGGTGATCTCCGGACGGGCAGAAGTTCAAAATGTTGGACGATGGACGTGTATGCTGTGGGAACGGATAGCAACTGCCGAGATGGGTTGCGGGACTTGTGATCCCAAAGAGGCGGGTTCTCGTTCATTTTTTTTTTTCCTTTTCCCTTCTTAAGCGCGACAAGAGCGAGCGCCCCGTGGAGAGAAAGGTGAGGCGCATGAGTGAGAAGCAGAGAGTACTTTGGGGGGAGTACTCGAACAAGCCTGCTGTGCTGCTAGCTGCATGCACGTTGCATGCAGCTGTTGCCCACTTGGGAGCTCGGTCGTTGCCAGTGATTGGGCAATTCGGGGGCTCGCGGTCGTGCGGTCACAGAAGTCAGTCCCAATTGGACCTTGCTGCTAGCATAGCTACAGGGCAAGCGGCTTGGCCATGGGCCCTCACCGAGAGGAGTTGGAGCTCCCAGAGATATGGCCAGCCCCCGTATGCTATAGCAGCTGCTGGCGGCATCCTGAGGCTGGCAGGGTAGCCTAGATAGGGTCAGGTCTGTCGCAGGGTGGTGGTTTTCCAATATACACAGTACATTAGTGTAGAGCACCAGGCCATGGGGTCCAGGTTCTGGTCCAGGCCTACTGCTTTCGGCAATCGAGTTTCTAAGCAGCACCAGTGCCAATCTGGTGCTGATCCGTCGCTGACAGGCCAGGGGGTAAATTACAGGCGAAGCTGTAGCCGGCGACCGAGCAGACCAAGCGAGGAGAATCGAACCGAGGCTCACGGAGTCAGTTTCATGGCCTGGTCGGCCACGGCCCCAACTGTGTGACTATGCAGGAGACAGACACGGCAGTGACAGCAGCGGAGCGTGGCAAAAGGTCCAGGCGGGTGAAGAATCCATCTAGAAGAATTTTAAATAGAAAGATAAACATTTGACACGGACACATCGACGCAGTGAGTGCAACGCTCATAGGAAGCAAAAGACGGGTAGTGGACAAGGAGAGGCATGCGCAGGCGCGAGCGAGGTGGCCAGAGCTCGAGCTCAGGGTCCCGAGGCCTGCTTGTCCGTCTGTCTGCCTTGGCCCTCTGCCCTGACGCCTCCGTCTGAATTGGAGCTTGGAAGGTTGGAGGGATTGGAATTTGGGGGAGGGGGGAGAGATGCTATGACGTGCCCCGCTGGGCCTGTGAGTGGGCCATGCATCTCATCAACATGGGACGAAAGTCATAGCTCTAGAAGGTTGGCCGGCGTCCGCGGTGGTGTGGGAGGTGGAGAGACTTTGAGGGCGAGTGCTTGAAGTTTGGACGAGATGGCCAGTTTTGGTCTGGGCCCGGTCGGGGCATATGCGCTTGGCACACACCAGTGGTCGAGGATGTTGAAGAAGGGGGCAGAAGTGCACGGCACTCGAGGGCGTGTTTGTTTTTGTTGGTTGGTTGGTTGGCTGGCTGGCTGGCTGGCTGGCTGGTTGGCTGGTTGGCTGGTTGGTCAAAAGGCACGTGTGAGTATCTGGGATGTGCAGCATCCCCAGATCCAGGAAGCTAAAATGGGAATCGATGGAGACAAGATTTGGATTGCAACAAGGCGTCACCTTGTCGAGTTGTCGTCGTAGTGTTGAGTGTGATTGATTGGAATTGCAAGTCATGATGATGACGACGTTGATGTCGTTGCGGCCGTTGGACTTGGAAGCCACGAGCCCCAGGACCGAACCGTTTGGGACAGAACGGGCAAGGTGGGCTTTTAACGAGCTGACGGGCCTGACGGACGGGCTTGACGGGTTAACCTGTGGCCCAGACTACGGGGACGACGGGCGTCTTGGTCAGCAACGGATCGTGCTGGCAGTGAGAGTGCCACAGAGTGCCACAGCGAGAACTTGATTCGTACCCGAGTACCAAAGGTTGCTATACGTGGAATGCGCCGGGCGAGGTATCGAGGTACTTCTCCACACGCTATCTCTGCACCCTGCAGGCTCTAAATTGGGTTCGCCCGTGCGCATGGGTCCGCCTCCCCCTTCCCGAGGTACTGTCCACAGTATCTCTTGTCTCTTGCAGGCCTGCAGCGAGGGCTTGTCGCATCGTCGGATGGGCCCATCCTCTTGCCTGAAATCTCGACAATGGGGCTTCTGCAAGGGAATTTTAATCTGCATGTGTGTGGGTGTGGCAGCTTGACAGGCACTGACAGGCAGGCAGGTGCTCCAGAGCTGTCCCCAAGTTTTTTTAGCATCCATCAATTAATCCTGGGGTTAGCCTCTTGCTAGCCGTGGCACCGCATGGCATGATCCGGGTGACAGCCAGACCTTCATGCGAGGCAAGGGGCAGCAACTGGACTGCCTACCACAGTGCCACAGTAATAAGGACATCCATCCATACAGGTCAGTCAGGCCTGGTTGAACAGCCTACCAGCCTACCTAGGTATCCGTACCTCCGGTGACTATAGTCAGACACGGACGTCAACAGGAGCGTGCGCCCGCAAACAACAACCCCGTTTCGTTCGCCTCAGAAATCCAGATCGAACCAGGTGGGAGAGTCTTCTTCCAGAGTATCTTCCAGAGTGGCACTGCATACTGTCATCTGACCCAACTTGAGTCCGTGAGACGCTCCAGAGGTGGAGGCAGAGCGACAGGGAGCGATGGGGTGACGAGAAATCACAGACAGAAAATCGAAGCCAGAGCTGGAGACTGGAGGAGGCACACACTGGAGGCAGAGACGGGTGTGAAGGAGGAAGAGGGGGGCCCAGGCCAACCCTGCACGGTATCTATCCGTGCTGTGCTGGGTGGAGCGGAGCACAGCAAGCACAGCAAGCACAGCAAGCACACAGTATGCGCCAGTGCCACGCTTTCCTTGCCCAGCGATTCATCGCACCGTTTTGTTTCGCTCTTGCCTCCCATCTCAGCAAACCTACTGCTACGTGCACCCAGGTACCCTTGTACTGTACTCCCGTGCGTCGTATGCGCCCCGTACCCGCGCAAGTACCCGGGTACCTACCGCGATTCCCAGAGTTCCCTCATCAGTTCCCTCCCACGGGCGCCCACGGGCCACGGACCACCTCAATCTCACAATCTCCTCCCCCATGAACCGTTGCCTTCTTCCCTGCCCTGCCTTGCCTCGCCTTACCTTGCATTGCCCTGCCAATTTGGTTTACCTCCATCCTGAAATAGGTAGTCAAGGTCGAAGCCTGCATTGGCTTGCATTACCTTATCCTGCCATGCATCGTCTCCCTCGATTCTCTTCCTGACCAACTTCTACTTGGGCTCTAATACTTCTGACCCTCCTTTTTTCCTTGGTCAGTAAACAACCACCATCGCGACTTCGACTCCACTTGACGTGACCAACCCCCGTCTGTTCTTCGTCTTCCTCTCTCTCTTCGCCCTGCCCGAGTCCCATTCGCACCCAGCAAGGTTTCCTTCCGAGTCGCGCATTTCGGCTCCCAGTCTCTCCGGGTCTTTGATCGACCAGCCAAACGCCAGGCTCTGCAGGACTCGGCCGAATTAAACCCACCAAGGCAATTTGGGTTCGTTACGCAAGGTGTCGACGGCATCTTCGAGAGGCCTTGGTCTGCCAGTCGCTGCAACCGGCTCCCGGACGTTGATTTCAGGATCGACAGGCCAGCCGGAGCTGGATTGCTGTGTATAGTTGTGTTCGCGTCTGGTGTCGGGTCTCTCTAACGTGTGCGGTTGTTATGGCGTTGCGCAAGAGTCCGGTTCTTGTAAGTGACGTCTCGTCCCATCTTTCACGGCCTTTTCTTTTCCAGCACTGCCCACCACTCTACGACTCAACAACGATTCAACAAACCCCCATCGGATTGCCGCCGCCTGGCTGGCTATTTCCCACGGCGGCCTGATGTCGGGATGCCAGTCACCCCTCGCGGTACCTCTTGTGTGTGACGGCCTCCGGTTCTGCTTACCCCGACATAACCAATCAACACAACAACCCAAGTCCCAGGATCGCACGCTTCTTGGCACGCCACCTTTAGATTTGCATCCCCTTGCCTCTCTCCTCACGCTGCGCCCCTATCACTATTTTCTTTTGCACTCCAGCCAGCAATCCGCTCGGACCCTCCCAGACCCCAAATGCCTATATCTGACCGGCGCTGCAGTGAGCACCCGCAGACGTTCGTCTGCCCACCAAGGCCATGACGAGCCAAGAGATGGAACCTGATCGCGACCCTCCGCTGCTTCCACTCCAAGGGCCCCGTATCATGCCCACCGCCAACATAAAGTCGAGTCCGCGACAGCAAGCACGACGCCCCCCGCAGAGCGCCACCCAAAAGAAAGACGTCGCGAGGGCACCCGTGTTCTTGCGACCAGCTCCCCGAGATGCGGCCAAAGCCAGGCGGCCTATTCCGCCAAGGCGGGCTCCCGATTCGAGCGCACCGACCGTTGCCCCAAACAAGCCGCGGACGCGCACCATGCCCACCCAGAAGCCCAACCCACTTCTGCCGGTGACAGAGCGGAAGAGTCAGGAGGAAAGGGCGGCTTCGCGCCGGCCGAGGAAGAACTCAGATAACGACAGATGGGACATCACGCCAGACGGCGGGTCGGCCGGGCGCGAGGGGAGGCAGTTTACCGTGGCGAACGTCGGCAATAATGGTCGCATATACTTGAGGTATGTTCCAGGAGGCTTGCATGGGTGGCTGGCAGAGATAGCCACTTAAGACCCGTCCGAGAACATAGGATCCCATAACAAAGCAGTAACTGACATCTTCTTCTCTTGTCCAGGCCCACGGTTCGCCCGGCACATCAGAGGCATCCGCAGCCTCCGTTCGTCTTCCCCATGACTCCCCCACAAACCGCTGGCTTAGGTTCAACGCCGCCCGAGAACCAGAAGCGAGAGAGCGCCCTTGAGAATCAACTCCACGGCTCTCAGTGGACACCAAGCCTAGTCCCTTCAACGCCGACCACGGCGCTACTGCGGTCTTACTTGGACGACAGGAAGGCAAGTCTCGGCATGCACCGACGGACCCAGTCTGACTCGACCATCCACGAGTCGAGGTCGTCCGTGGCTCGAGAATCTGATCCAGGGGCTTTCAAGATCGTTGTTACTCAGCCGGGCGAGGAGCAGAGGCCGAAAACGCTGGAAGACTTAGACGCTGCTACCTCGCCGTTTCTTGAGATCTCCATCCCCTCATGGAAATTGGGTACTCCTCGATTTTCAGTCAAAGGAACACCTTTTATCCGTGGTTCTAGTTACGCTCCTACTGAAGACATCCGGTCGAGTAACCAGTCCATGATGAGAAGGTCAGGTGGCATAACACCACGTTTTGCTTCTTCAATGGGTTCTAGGAGGCCTGGATCTCTTGCTGGAGCCCCGTCTCATCTGTCAATGCCACAGAGACCGGCCTGGCTGGGTTCTGGACTTTCTCCTCACGAGGCATCTCGGGCAAAGTACATGTCATCACATGTTGTGATCGAGCCTGCAATGTTCGACTCTCTAACCTTCAAGCCGGCCTGCGATAACCCTGCCATTGTCAGGTACTCCTCTCTCACCGGAGCTGTGACTGCAGCAACTCCTCCGCGCCTCGTGGCGGAGATCACTTCTCCCACGTTCCTCGACTACGAACTCCTGTCCGACTTTTTCCTCACTTTCCGTGCATACTTGTCGCCCATGGATCTGCTTAAAATGCTCTTCTCACGGATGCGATGGGCTCTGATGAGAGATGGTGAGGTGGGAGTGGTAGTGCGCGTTCGAACTTTTGTGGCACTCCGACACTGGATTCTGAACTACTTCGTGGACGACTTCGTCTGCGAGTACGAAATGCGCACAGGTTTCTGCAGGCTGCTGAATAGCTTGACAGACGACGTGTCGCAGGACTCGAAAGGGCGCAGGGTACAGCTTAAGATTCTGGCCGAGCTCAAAAAGTGTTGGAGACGCGTTTGTGCTCAATTTTGGGATGGACCTGAATCCGAAGCTTCTTTGCCACCTGAAGCGCCCATTGCTCCAGGCGGCATTCCTGGTCATCGGAACCCAAGCCTGGACCCCGAATTCTGGCAGAGATATCTGGACAATGGCCCGCCAACACTTGACAATATTCTTGCACCTCTGACGAGCAATCCGCCGGATTCCGAGACAAGCTTTTATCGTGATGTCGCAAGGGCTGGAGGCCAGGACATTGACTACCAACAAGCTCAAAGACCCGCAACTCCTGAGAATCAGATCGACGACAGGAAAACGGCCGAGGAAGCGCAAGTCTCCCCAACAAGCATATCGAGCGGAGACATCGTCTCGTGTTCATTCCCGACTAGAACTCTCAAGTCCTCGAGCCCTGGATCAAACCATCCGTTGGGTGCACATCCGGTTGACCCGAGCTCAGTCTACAACATGGAGCCTATCGCCACGACACCCCGTGCCCTGATGGGAAAGCGGCTGCGACCCCAGCAAGCGCACAAACGCAACGGAAGTCTTTCCGACTCGCTGAGGGAACACAACAACACAACACTCGAGCAGCTACTCCAGCAAAACACTGAAACTCTGCTTTCGCTTCCATACGCCGGCAGTCTTGTGAGAGGCAATGTGATGCCTCCGGGGCAGGCCTTTGTTGAGATCGTCTCACCGACCTCAACAAACGGTGCGAGCCGCCAAACGACAGTGTTTCAACCATACCCAGATGATTCGGAGATGGACAGAGCCGCGGCTTCTGCGATGTCTGGCCAAGGGATGCGAAAACTTATCTGTGGTGTTCGCCGCGCGCTGAGTACACGGGGCCAGGATGTGTCGCCTACGCAAGGAAACTTCAACATTGCGCCCATAGGTCCCCGAGGTGTCACCACAAATAGATTGCCTGGGACTGCGATAGTGCCACAGGCCCGGCCGAGGACGAATAGTACGCGACCAGTCGTCCGGATCGATCTACTTGGTGCGGAGATTGTAGAGGACTTCAAGAAGGTGATAAGAGAGGACGCGGCAGCAGAAGCTGCTTTACAGAGCTTCCACGGCTCTATACCGTCCACGCCGACGACAGTAAGAGGCCCTGGAGAAGACAGCGGGTTCTCGGTACCGCATATGGAAGCACTGCGGCAGGCCAATCCACAGGACGGCACGCGTCCCTTTAGTGACGGCGGCGTGACCGCCGGGAGCAAGTCCATCCTCATCATCGACGACACACTGCGTGTCCCAAATGAGTTTCCCACAATGACCGGCGCTCTGCCTGCTTTCACGCAGTCGGTAGAAGATTTCGCGGACTCATTCATGCCACAAGGAGGAGCAGATCCCACCCCGCCTAGCACACCTCCTGGTCGGATCACAGACACACCAAGAAGGTCTTCATACTTGCTAAATCAGCACGTACTCCGCTCAGTCAAGTCAATCGATGCCTTGCCTCCTTTCGTTCCGGACCTGGACACTCTCGCTGGTGGCCACGCTCACAATACTTCTGAAGATATGGTCCGCCCTCCTCTGGATGACAGACTTTCTTCGTCTCAATTCCTGCGGCAATCACTGAGTCGCCCACCATTAAGTGGAGTGTATGGGCATGGGCGCCACCGCTCGAGTCGCTCACTGCGTTCCAATGGCACTATGGGGCTCAGAAAATATGCTTCATTTCAGAGTGGAATGGGACTACGTTCGACTGTTCGCAGCTTCGATGCGACCACGTACTCTGACAGAGCGTCGATAGAGCAGTCATCTGTGCCACCGCCGTTGAGAGTCCTGCGAAGACGCCCAGGTGGAGACCTTAGAGCAGTCAACCGCGTTGGAGACCTGGACCAACAAGTGCTGCGTAAGTCGCGCTCTTTGGGGTCTCTCACAGCTTACACGGACTCGCTAGGAACTTCGTTCCTCCAAAGCCCAGCTCTGGGGCGAGGCTCGATGGGATTGATGGATGCTGTCAATAGCGACTATTCTCACAATCGAGTGGAGGCCTTTTCTCTCGGCATTCCAGCAGAGCGGTCAAAGCGCAGGATCTCCCTGCTCAGCACATCCTCCTCAAGGCCCATCATGAGACCTTCATTCGAGGCTGAGGCGCAGAAGCTCGCAAATATTCCAGACGACGAAGATGATGGTGGCGTTGAGTCGGCACTGCTGAAGCTCGAGGGTAGATACGAGAGGAGGCCGTTTAAGCTGTCTCTGGATGGGACGAACACTGCTCTAGTCAACATGAAGATCGTCGGCCGCAAAACCCCGCCGCCAGAGGAAGGGCCCGATTCCAAGGCAGAGAAACGGAAACATCGCCAGGAGCACATCGGGGAAGAAGGTGTCATGTCTCCGGCACCACCTGCTGGGAGTTCCGCAGATGCGTCGGACTCGACATCCCTGCGTGTTCCCGAAAAGGGCCGGTCCCTGCGCGATGAGGTTGGCTCGTTCTTGTCCGACGGCTCGGATGGCTCATACCTATCGATCCCTCTGCTGCAACGCGAGGTCGTCGACGATAGCCACAGGAGCCGAACAGAATGGACAAACCAATCAATTCTCCAAGATGCTGAAGATGGCACCTCTGCCGACGAACGAGAAAGAGGGGACGAAGATCGCTCATTTGAGTTTGTCAAAAAGTCTGAGAGTATTGAGAAGATCAAGCCAGGAGACACCATGCCCACGCCCAAGAAGACGAGAGACTCGTCTCAGTCTTTCCTTGATATTGACAGCACTGACGATGAGCTGTCGTCAGAGCTTTCAGACAACCCGGCGGATGACGACGAGGAGCTGGACGCGTTCCCGTCTCTACGGCGTGGCGCCACCCTCACCAAGATTCAAACCAACCACACGGCAAGATCATACAAGACCTTCGGGACGCAGACGAAGCGCACGGTCAGCGTAGCTTCACCAACGTCGGGGACTGTTCAGACTTTCGAGGTGTCTCCGGAGACTGCAGACGTCCCAGAACTGCACAGTGCTCAGATCTGGGGACAAGAAAACGGGCGCAAGCCATTGCCTCCCACACCCGACTACACGCCAACCTTCGAGCAGGCAACGCAGCCTATGAAATTGGCGCCCGGCACAACAAGTGCCAATGAGGCACCGCGCAACGCAGCCAACATGGCTGAACAAGAAAAGACCCGGGACTTTTCAGCGCACCTGCCGTTCATCTTGGCTTTCGACTCGGAGATACTTGCCCAGCAGTTCACGCTCATCGAGAAGGACGCTCTTAATGAGATCGACTGGAAGGAGCTTATTGAAATGCGGTGGAAGAATGCCGATAATAATGACTGTCGGTCTTGGGTCCAGTTCCTGCGTGACGCAGATGCTCGTGGCGTTGAAGTGGTGATTGCGCGCTTCAACATTGTTGTCAAATGGGCCGTTTCTGAAATCGTCCTCACACAGAACATGGAGGAGCGAGCTCGGTGCATCATCAAGTATATTCACATCGCTGCACATTGCAGGCGCTATCGCAATTTCGCCACAATGAGCCAGATCACCATCGCGTTGACAAGCGGAGAGGTTGAGCGCCTGTCGCAGACATGGCGGATGGTGCCTCCCCACGACATACACACCCTGCGCGAGCTCGAGGCTCTGATCTCGCCCACCCGAAATTTCTACGCTCTACGCTCAGAGATGGAAGGAGGAGGTTTGACCACTCATGACATGGGTTGCATCCCTTTTGTGGGCATTTATACCCACGATCTCATCTTCAACGCACAACGGCCAAGCGAGATCGCCAGCAGTCCAACGACAGCTCCCCTTGTGAACTTCGAAAGATGCCGGATTGCTGCTGGCGTGGTCAAGACCTTGCTTAGGTTGCTAGAAGCAAGCACGACATACAACTTCCAGCCGATCGAAGGTATCACCGAACGCTGCCTCTGGATGAGTGCTTTGTCAGATGATGAGATCCGACGATACTCCCAGCGCTTGCAATGACGAGCAAACATACAAGCTGGACCCCACGACCGAACTCTCGAAACCGGAGGCTTTCTTTACTGAAGCGAATGGGATGGAGTTTAACACGATACCCTGTATATTCTTTTTCAACCAACCAACGACCGCACATGTTGCTTTTGATGGCACATAAAGACGCAACCCCACATTAGATGACGGCCTTGACACGCCAACCGAAACGGACCCGTACTTACAGTTGTCTGTGCATGATCAACTTTCCCCTCTTCACATTGGCCAATGTTGGCCTTTTCATGGTGCAAACTACTATATACCCACTTAGATGAGGTCTCGGAGCATCGGGTAATTCCTAATTTCCTTTTGAAGTCACGGCTCTCGCGTCCTGCTACGAGATTGCACCATCAGCAGCAATAGTGGCCACGGAAGAGCAGCGAGCAAAGCCAGCATTGCTTTTAACTTTTGTTTCCGATCGCGACGATCTGATATTTCTTGGATTGAGGAAGTAGAGCCGGTTGTTGGGGCGGCGGGAATCTACAAGCACGCGGCACGAGAGGCACCTCGCCCTTATTTGGTGCGACGAGCCGCTTCCAACCTGAGAGCATTGCACGCTTCGTCCACTGAGGTCGGAGCTGGGGAGAAGATGCAATGGTGTTGTCTCGAGATACATAATTGTGTATGTCATTTACAGGGCTCTGACACGGATCGAGCCCGAGTTCTTTGTTTCCTTATCCTGTTTTCTTTTTTCCCCCCTCCGGCATAACGATGGGATTGTGAGGTTGCAAAGGGAAGAGCGGCGTGATTCATTCATATACCCCCTTGTTTTCATTTTCTGTTTCGAGAAATGGGCGGAGCTGGAGCTGGAGCTGGAGCTGCTCCGTCTGGGATGGAGGGGCGACGCAAGATGATGGGGAAGTGGGACCTGGGAGACGGAGGGCCAGCAAAGCAGGCGGGCTCTCTAGGAAGAAGTCCTCCGCCGTCTTACGAGAGACTGGGCGGCTGAACCTGATGAATACATGATCATGCCATTGGCTCACTGCCAGGCACAAAAAAACTGATGCTGCCCTTTCCTGGCCTAAAAACGTGTGCATTCCGGAAATTGTGAACGGGACAGCTGACAATTTTTGGTACCTGACACTGCGTCATCGTACATATTCCCATGCTGGCACGGATTTAAACCTTCCTAGACCAACAATAATCCAGGCGGCACCCGTCATAGGCGTGAGAAAGGAAGCGTCTTGCCATTGTCTGCAAGGTGGGCAAGGACCACGATGTGGCCCCCTCGACTCGGGGCCTTGTTCAAAAAAGTCCCAACTGCAGGCAGGGGGAAATGCCCAGACCTTTCCCAGCCACGACACGAGCCAGACGCGTCCTTGCAGTGCAAGGCCGACGTGTTCTTCACGACTCCACCGTGGTGGAGCCTAAATGGGCGGGACGGTGTGGACCCGGACTGCTATCCAACAAAAAGAGAGAAGGGCCACCGAGCAATGCCTGGCAGCCCCCTTATGTATGCGTGCCAACTCACCGACCGTCACCAACTCGTCCATTTCGTACCTTAGGCTCGGATCTCGCTGCCTTCCTTGTCTTTGTTCTTTCATAGCCTGCATCTGTCTGTCTGTTCTTTTTATTCAGCGAGCTACTTTTCTCTGGGCACGACTTGTATTTCTTCCCTTTTGCTTGTCTTATTCCTGCATTGTAGCAGCTCTTCCGTCTGTCACGCACAAGGTCCTACCCGGAGAAGCCCAGCTAGCTAGCACTGGACCAGACAAGCCCAGGCAGACAGGACTGGCTCGTGAGAGAGACAGCAGACTGAAACGGAACGGCACTGTCTCGCCCGGCTGCTTGCTTGCTGCACACACACACGAGGGAGACAGCCCATCATGGCGGGAGATATCCCTGTAGCGCTTCGGCGTACACAACGGAGGAGACGGCCGCAAGACCTCGATCAGCCGCCCAAGAAGACACCTGCCCCGGCGGCGCCAACGCGGAAGTCGTCGCGGGCGACTGGCGCCGCCCAAAAGAAGCCAGCCACCACAACAAGGGCGGCGGGCAAGGCACCGAGGACGGCGAAGAAGAGCAAGGCCAGCGCCCCGGACTCAGCCAGTGTCAATGATGCGGACGACGCCACGGACGACTCCGTCACGCTCATCGACGATGCGGACGACAGCATCACGGCGTTGGATTTCGAGATCCCCATATCTTCCAACAGCAACAAGAGGAAGAGGCCCTCCCAGAACGGACAAGGAAACCAGCAGGCCATCAAGAAGGTCCGCCGCCAGACCAAAACCACCAACGACGACAACAACTCTTCCTCAGTCATCCATATCCTCCCTCTCCGTAGGCAGATTCTCGACGATCACATCATCAGGCGGATCCGGCGCAACGGCCTCAGCTCCGAGATGAATGACGCGTTCGCGGAGAAGCGGGCCCGGCGGCAGAAGACGCTCGAGGAGCTCCGGCGGGCGCGCGAGGAGCTGCGGGACCGAGACGCAGAGATCGAGAGGCTGAGGGAGCTGACGGCGTTGTTTGGGGATGGCAACTCGTCCCAGCTGCATCAACATAATCATACGGAGATGGAGTTGGAGCTGTCGCGGCTGAGGGAGGAGGTCTTGGGCCGCCGCCGGCGTGAGATTGATGTCGAGTTGACGTCGTCGCCGCCTGTTGCTAGGGGGAACGATGATGATGATGATGATGGCTGGGGAGGGATGGACGGCATGTCTGATGCTGGTGATAGTGATGCCGGCGGGGACTTTGGCCCGCACGACTTTAATGATGACGACGAGTTCGACGAGGCTGACCTCGCGGAGCTGGAGAGCGACGGCACCCCTGGCCATCACCGTCACCGCCAGCAACAAAAGTCCACGGCAAAGAGACCTTCGGCCCTTCGTCTCCACGGGGCAACCACCCTCACGCCGCCCAGCACAAGCCCGACCAAGCTTGCCTCGTCGCCCATCCGCCAGATCCACTCAAGCAACGGCAGCAGTACGACCTCCTCCTGCGATGCCGGCGTGCAAGCTGCTGCTACAACCATGTGTGCAACAGACGCTGCCTCGCAGGTCTCCATCCCCGACCCGGCAATGGACGCCCTCCACGAGGAGCTGAGCACCCTGCGCGCCGAGGTGAGCAGCCTCAACGAGACGCTGCTGGAGCAGGAGTCTCTACAGACCCGCGTGGGAGAGAAGCTCGCGCGGCACCAGCTGTCCGCTGCCGGGTGCTCCCCTTCTTCCGCACAGGCCGAGGACCAGGACTTTGAGCTCCAGCTGGATATTGTCCTGCAGGACCTCGCCGAGAAGACGGACCGTCTTGGAGAGCTGTCGGCCCTTCTGATGCTGCCATCGTCAACTGGGGACTCGACGGACAACAAAGAGGCAACGGCTCAGCTGTCCTCAGCCCTCCAAAGCGTCCGCGAGACCTTGTCAGATCTAGACCCATCCATCACACTCCCCCAATCCGCAGCCCCCGTCCTCGTCCTCGCAGCAACCCGCCTCCGCGAGCTCGACACCACCCTCACACAGCGCACAGCAGCCCATGAGGCCCAGCTGTCCACCCTGACCACCGACCTCGCCGCCTCCAGGGCCGCCGAGGCATCCAAACAAAACCAAATCACAAACCTCTCCGCCGACATCGCCCACCTGTCAGAAACCATCGAGGCCCTCCACGAGGAGATAGACATCCTGCAGTCCACGTCCACAACCCAACAAACCGACCTCGACAGCGCGCGCGACGCGGCCCTGCAGCAGAAGACCGCCGCCGCCGAGGCGGAATCCAAACTCGCCGAGGCCGTCGCGAAGGTTACTTCGCTCTCGCAGCAGCTCGCTGAGCGGGAGGCGCAGCTCAAGGGCCGCGACGGGGAGGTGGAAAGGCTGAAAGGGGAGCTCGTCGCCGCGGGGGCCACGATTGCCAAGCTGAGGGCGGATGCTGCGCGGGAACGGGCGCGGTCTGGGGATGCGGTGCGGGCCATGCGGGCGCAGATGCTTGCTGCGCTGCGGGTTGGGGAGGGGTTCCTTGGAGATGAGGGGATGACTAAAACTGAGGACGTGGATGGTGTTGTCGGTGGGGAGGCTGCTAGGGACCGGAGTGATGATAGTGGGCTCGGTCTCGGTGAGGAACTGCAGCTTGTATGATTTGGTTCTTTTTGCATTGGGTTCGGCGTCATGGTTATTGGGTCTGGCTTTTTTTTGGAAATTATAGCATCTGCGAGGCATATTTGGCATTTGCATTATTAGCATGGGTTCGGTCTCTGAGCATATGTAGATACGATGTGCTGAAGCACTACTTGTGGCCAATACACATACATGTCATGTATAAAGACGAGGGAAACCTGATCCTGGTATGTTCTTCGCCGCCCCTCACACCGTGCCGTGTGACAGCCATGTCTGATCCACGGTCAACTAAGTATGGGCAACCAGGCGACCTGGCTATGAAGGCCCAGAGAAAACCAGCCTTCCAACACAGGGCAGAATCCTTGTCTTAGTTTTCATCTGTGGATGAGATGGGCATGGGCACTTGGTATATAACAGACCGTGAACCCTCAAATTTAAGTTCCCGGATGCCAACAACAACACGTCCACAACGCTTGCCGAGACATCTTAAGGTCTATCATCCTGGGACCAGTCAACGAGCGGGATTGGGGCAAAACTTGGGTTTCAGAAATCCAACACAAGGGCAATAAGCTCTCACTTCGAACTCGAATCTTCAAGCGGCTCTTATCACCAATGTTCCGAGTCCATTGGGCGGTCCAACATCCGCCATATGAACTAGCTCACTTATACACCCCCCCCCACTCCTGAGCATTTTCTGGCCACTTAGTTGTGTCATCTAGCTCCAGCTCTCGGTATTATTGAATGAGATAGTCATCTCGTCAAGTGAGTGGTCCTCATCGGGGAAAGCCCTCCTAGAAGAAGCATCACCAGTTGCAGGGATGCATCATCCAACAGACAGGACAACCAAGGTCGGATCAAGAGGTTCTCAGGATTAATTAACGAATGTCGTGGTATCATTAGACCTAGAGGTATCAAAGAACAATCAAAGAGCAAAATCCAAAAGACAAACAGACCAAAAGGGGGTATGGGGTATCCTGTGTCAAAAAGCAACAGCCGTTCTCCATCCCCGTACGTTATTATCGTTTCTCCCACAGGGGTATCCGGCCATGGCAATCTCCTTGATGTCGTGTGTTACCCCCCTCAGAACGTTTCCCCACGGGCATCCCATGCCCTATGGTTCCTGACAAAACATATTATATCGTACAAGTTATAGACTATGCAAGACTCAAGTAGACCAGGCTTTAGACCCGGGCAGGGGAGTTAGTCAGCATGGGCGAAAACTCAAATGTTCTCAATCATACGAGCGTTCATGGCCTGCTGAAAAGAAGGGTCCTGACCTCCAAAGTCCTGCAAGTTATTCTGTCCACTGCTCTCGCCTTGCTCGCCGACCAAGTTCTTAGGGTCGTTGGCGGCGGCGGCCAGCGCCGTGCTGGCGGAGCTTGACGCTCCAGGCATGAAGATGACCTTCGAGTTTGCCGACTTGGCCATGGCTTGCATGGCCTCGAGGTAGCGGATCTGCATGGCGGGCGCAGAGGACAGGATATCGGCGGCTTGACGCATGAGCTTGGCACTTTCGACCTGTTTTGGAGAAAAGAGGAGAAGTTAGTCACAGTTCATCGAGGGCACTGTCCAACAACAGCGGCTGGGAACAGTGTTGGGATAAGGGGGATAGACGAACCTCAGCCTTGGCGGCAATGATCTTGGATTCACCGATACGCTTGCTCTGGGCGGCCATGGACAGCGACTCCTGCAGCTCTTGGCTGAAGACAATGTCCTTGATGAGCATGCTCTCGACCTGGACACCCCAGCCGGCCGCGACGTCCTCGATGATCTCGCCAATGCTCTGGGCGATCTCCTCACGGCGCTCGATGACGTCCTGCAGGACGCGGGCGCCAACGACGTGGCGGAGGGTGGTCTGGGTGCGCTCGATCAGGGCCTGGCGGACGTTGGTGATGCCGAAGGCGGCCTTGTGCGGGCTGACGATGTGGTAGTAGATGACGCTGGTGAGGTGGAGGTTGACGTTGTCCTTGGTCATGCAGACCTGCTTGGGGACTTCAACGATCTGGATCTTGACGTCGACCTGGATAAGGCGCTCGGACAGGGGGTTGATCTTGACCAGGCCGGGGTCGACGGCCTTGTAGAACTTTCCGAACTTTGTGACGAGGCCGACGTTACCCTGGCCGACGTTCTTGTACGGGTTTGGGCAGCAGATGCAGCAGGGGACCGCGCCGGCAGTTCCCATGATGGAGCCAAGGGCGTTGACTGGCAGAGGAAGACATCTATCAGCAACGGGTGCGGGAGAGGGAGAGGGTGAGACCGCGGAGAAGTTGACTCACTCATGCTTCCATACCAGCCTTTGGCATCGGCGTCAGTCCCGACGATGCTGGCATAGCTCTTCTGCAGGTCCTCCTCCTTTGGCGGTTGGACAACCATTGGGCCTTGGGGGCGGAAGCCGCCCGGGCCGCCAACGCCGTTGGTGCCGTTGGTATCGGCGGCCTTGGACGAGCCCGGAGTAGATGGAGCGTTCATGGTGTCTGCGTGATGCTCTACGAGCGGTAAAAGTATTCAGTAGGCGATGTTTGTCGTATCCAAAGTTGTCGTTGATGGCGACTGGGAGAATGTGCTGTCTGGTTGGGGTTGTTAGTATGGCGTTGTCCGAGTAACGGGTCGCTTGCGTTTCTTAGGGGAAGCTTGGGGTGAACAGCGATGCTTGACGGTGGCACAGCTCGGCTCTTTTATTGTTTGGCTGTGTGACAGTGGAGGGAAGTAGCGCTGGGTACTTATCTGGGCACTTACGCGGTCAAGTATGTGGGTAATTGACTCTCCTGGAAGCTGCTTCTCCGGTAGTCTGGGAAAGGGTGTGGGTGTGGGTGTGGGTGTGGATAATTGGACGGCACGAGATGGGGTGATCGATCTCTTATGACTGTCGCTGGTGAGGGGGTCACCTTTCGCAAGCAGACCAAAAAGAGGATGTGACGGAATATTTATCTTGTATTCGAACACTGGTCCAGGAAGAGGAAGGTGGCACACTCGGGCTACCTCTAGTGTGGGCCGTTGTTCCTTCCGTGAGCTTACGGTAGTCGCAAAGTGAGGTGTGGTCCGATGGAATGAGTGAGTGCGGCGAGGCAGACAGGCGAATTTCTAGCCGTGCTGGAAATGGAGATGGATGAGCAAGTGACCCGACCGGCCCAGGCAAGCCCCAAGGGCCCCAAGGGGACCTAAGCTCTGAGTGAGCTCACCCCTGTCGCCACGCCGGTGCCGTATTGGTCGTGTTGAGGGTGATGGTTGCTGCAGCGGGAGCGGTACCTAGGTACTTGGAGCTCAGGTGGGGCCATTCCCCAGTGTTAGGAACTGCCAAGTGCGGGCTGTGGAGTGTCTATCAGAGGGCCACTGCGGGGCCCAGCCGCAGCTTCCCAAAGTTCGTCCACAAGAAGGGTGGCCCATGCTCGGGACACGAAGCAGGGGCCAGGGTTGCAGTGACATCACCAGGCTAGTCTCCTCTCCAACGCCTCTCCGTCTACCCTCGACTGCGGAACTCCTTCAAACACTCAGAGTGCGTATCCGAAACACATCGTCTCAACCGTCACATTGCAGTTGTGGGCGTCGTCTCTGCCATTTGTGGGGGAGATGGACTGCTTCTCTGAATATGCTCAACGCTATGTATCCGGTATTAATCCACCAATACTAACACCAGCGCTCACAGTCTCCAACCTCCGTCTCTGTTTCAGCCTCCCAGTCCGCCAGTCTGACCAGAGCTCAACAAGGTGTCACCAGACAAACCTAGGGTAACCACCTGCGAGATATCTCTCTCTGTGGGGCAATCTACTGTGCGGCAAATACAGCTCAGCCTCTTTTCCCCCTCATCTGTTCTGCGCGTGCCTCCGAGTCTGTGTCGCGTCGTGCGGTCAACGACTTTTACGCCTCGCCCCTCGGCCCTTGACAGCTCCCCAATCGGGACCTCCAATCTGCAGTAGTGTGCCACCAGGGCTCTTTGTGCGGCCGACGGCTCTCAAATCGCTGCGTGCCGAGTTCCGTGGCATCCTGGCATCACGTACACGGCCAGCCCAAATCGAATCACAGGCCCGCCTCGACCCGCGTTTCTACTGATCCGGGCTCGGCTGCACGCGATCAACAACCGATGATGAAACCCAAGACTGTCAATACTTGGCTTTTATCGACACACCGTTCACACAGTTTGCTGCAAGGGCCAGCCCCGGATCTTCCAGGTCCCTTCAAACATCCACAGCCCGTCGCCACCAATCGAACTACACACAAGTCTCCGTCGGGTCGGGTATCGAGACAACAGTTAGCCTGAGTTAGGACGACACCAAGGTTCTGAGTAGCATCCAAAGCTTCTTTTCCAGAGCTCGCCCGGGCGACTACTAGGCCTTGATCATGTCCAAAGCACCTACCGCCCAACCAAGAGCTTTACATCATTTTTTTCGTGTCACCTGTGGCCTTCTCGAAAGACGACTCCAAGCCAGGCTAGCCTCCTGCAAGAAGAACGGGGCAGGCAGTGTTGGGCTCTGGTTCGGTAAGACTGTCTCTCTTCGGACGTGGCCAACCTTATTCACCGATTGAGACATGAAATAATTTCTCGGGAGCGGTTCAATTCGTTCCGCCATGACAATTACGCCCGACTTGTTAGCAGATCGCTTCCGCCATCGACGAGACGGCGCGCTGCCCAGTCGCCAGCGTGACCCCTGCACCGCCTCACACATCCCCATCCCCAACTCTGCCAATCCATCGTGCCAAGATCTGTCAAAAAAGCTGCCTGCCAGCATCCTCATCCACCTGCTAGAATTCCTCTCAGAGATCTCATCGCCCCAATCGACCTCGGAACTAAGGTCCCTCGCTCGCAACCAACCCTCGCCCGGCTGATCTCTGCCACGCGACCGGGGCCTGCACTGCCATGATGCATTAATGCCGCATGTGGAACTCTTCTAGAATCCTTCCATCCACCCTGGCCCACCCACCCCAGGCAACCACATACCACGTCTTGGTTACACTCACACAGCCATGATGACGATCTATTTGTCGTTTATCATTCCCACAAAAGGTATCAAGCCTCAGAGAACAGCAGGCCCGGGGGTTATATCGCTCACTGGTTAATCCAGTCCGGGCAACAGACAACGACACGTGAATGCATACCGTGGGGACTTGATGACATCTTCACTAGATTTCTACCGCTTTGGACTGCACAAGCCTCCCTCTAGAGGCTTACTACTGGCACTCGGGAGCAATATTGCCTCGCTCACAGCCACGATGTAACTACCCTCCGCATCTTGTTGCCTGAAGATTATTCCGCCTCGCCCGTGGTATGTGTCCTAATGAGTTCTTTTTCTTTTCTTTGTTCTCATGTCCAAAGAAACTGGGTTAACAAGTCAATGCTCGGCACCAGTGATCTCGGCTGTGGGTCCCTTTGCGGTGATCATAAGCAAGGCGCAGAAGCGCAGCGCTCGGACTTGGAGCTGACGGCCAGGATCGTCGGTTTTTTGAGGAAGGGCTCAGTAAGGCTGTTCTGCATCCTTCGATATCTTGATCGGGGCTCTCTACTCGTTGATTTCATGATGACTTTTATGCAATCCCGTTGGGTCTCCGCCTCCCTCGCGCCAGGCCGTGGAAGTGGCCAGTTCCTTTGGCTCCACCAACGGGGCGTAGACCAACAAAGTGACGTTTTTGAAACATCGAGTGCCGGTCAGTGTAATTTCCGATTCGTTCAATTGCGATTGAACTAAGTTGATGGGCCTGGTTTACCCGTAGCCATCTCATCTCGAGATTGTGGGAGCAACTGGGTGTTGATGCCTCTTGACTGCGGTTAAGGCGTGTCTGCCACTCAGCTTCAAGATTTGAGGATTGATCCTCGCGTCTCCCGGAATATTAGAGAATTAGATCTCGAAACCCCAGCCATGATCTCCACAGCTTGAAGACCCAAAAACTCCACGACACCGAGTGGTTTCGTTTCTAATCCTCACGACACTTATTGATCCCACCCCCAGATCACACCGTTACATCTCCGTACGTGGAAGTGAAAGGTGAAAGGGGTGGTTGCCCTGCACATACTCAATCTGTTCTTTCAGCGTAACTAGTAACCACAGTATACAATGTTCGATTAACTTGTTCTTAACAGGTAGGTCTAGCCACCTGGATTCATCGTTTCCCCCCGGGAGGTCCTCCAGCAAGGTCCAGTTTTCCTCATCCGCACCCCTGAGAAGCGCTCGGGCGTATGGAGAGTTCCCACCTGAGAATCTTCATTACAACGACTGGATGAGGCTTTATCCGCTGCGATATCATCAGTCAGTCTGTAGCGCATAGATGAGCGCAATCCGGCCATACTAGTACTGGCAGCAATCGAGGCTCCAGGCATAGAATCATCTCCGAGTTTGCTGACATGGCCGGGTTCTACTTAGCGTCGACATGGCGGACGCGCATGGGCGTTCCAGAACATTTTCTGTGTGTAGACTTCTAGGAGCCTAGAAGAAGGCTTTGCTCGAGTGTTCAATACGATGTGTGAGAGGCATCTCTGGGGCAGATCCGATAGTACGATGCGGATGTCCATGCAATATGCTCGTCAGTCAGAGAATTCTACCACTGAGAGACAGGCATAATAGATTTTGGATAAATCATGTGTTCACAGCGTTCGTAAAAGCTTTACATTCAGCCATAGTGTTGAAAGTATCTGCAGGTGGTACTGCACAACCCACATGAATATTTCTTTCGGAATATATGAAGAATTTCCTAGTCATGCTGAGGCCATTTTCTTGGGTATCATGCATGTGGCTGTCACATTGGGTCCAAAGACTACCATGCTGTTGTGCGGAATTCCCATAATACCTCACCAACAACAGCACACGCCTAGACACCTAAAAGGGGTTGGCTCTTATTCTCGGCTCCATACAAAACTTTCGCAGCAGTTGCACAACGCAAAACGAGTGTTTAGGCAATTGGAATATCCGTCTGTACGAGACACTGTCCCTTGTTTCCTGCCCCCAAATAAAACGGAGATCGGAGATTCGCACCGGAAAAAACGGAGGGTACACCGGTTACTAAAATAAGTATATTATTAAATTACTAACTTAATTCCTATAAATATTATATTAATTTATATATATTAAATATCCTCAAAAATTTTATTTTATTCTTATAACTATAGAATATAACTTTATAATAATTATTATAAAACTAATATTTAATAAATAGTCTTTATATATTAATTTTTTTTAAAAAAGCCCTATATTATACTTCTAATTTTAACTTTTAATTAGAGTTTCTTCTAAGTATAGATTTCAATATTATAATATATTATAAAATATAAGGTATTTAACTATATTACTTTTATAATTATAACTTTATTAGAACTTAAGTTATAACCTTATAAAGTAAATATTATCTATTAGATAAAAACTTAAATATAAATATAAAAATAATTTTTAATAACTTTAATTTTTATATATTCAAATATTTAAAAATAGAATTAAGGTATAATTTAAATAATATATATATATATCTTAGTATATAGTATAAAGAATTAAAAAAAAAGAGTATTTACCGGTGTATTCTCTGTTTTTTCCGGTGCGAATCTCCGATCTCTATCTTATATACCACGCCAGGCTTGCGCATTATGATCTATCTCTGTCCAGCCACGAGGATGAGGTGATGAAGTCAGGGACGCAACGTATCGATGGCACTGGATTGGGGCCATCGCCCTATCTGACATATTTGATAACAGATCCAGTTCATCGGGCGCAGCCACAGTACACGCATGCATTCGAGTGCGAGTTCTATCCCACCGTACAAACCTACAGCGCCAACATCAGCAACGGGGTGCCGGTCGAACAAATCCTGGGCAGTCAACGCATGGAAGTCTGGCGAAGTACTATTCCATCTATTTACGCCCTACTTCTTGCCGGCAGAGCCATTAGGGAAGGCGAATGGCATGAGTGCACCAGTGGCACCGAGCCCTCCAGTGAGCACAGCTTGCCCGTGAACACTCCAACCAACATCGCTTCTGATGATCTGTTGTCCCCGAAATGGCCCATGGTCGCATCCGGCTTCTCACCAGAGGAGCTGACCAGCCCTTCCAACAACATTACGTGGTGGCCTCCGGACTGCGTGTACTCGTGCTGGCTCCCTCCGCAGTTTGTGGAACCTGCTTCCGATGGTGTATTCGAAATCTTGGGCAACGAGACCGTAATCGCCTCACATACAGACGATTCAAGTCAAGGAAGTCCATGGGGTGTTACTATCTGGTACAGTGGTCAACCCAGGCTGGACATTGTTCAAGGCTTCATGGACGGGATGACACGTCTGGCCACGGCACGCTTACGTCAGGGCGATGGTATCACCGTCAATGCAGGGCCGGCGAATGGGACTGTTTGGGGGGTTCAAACTTGTATACACGTAGAATGGGGCTGGCTTGGACTCCCAGCTGGGCTACTGCTGCTTACAATTGTCTTCCTAATTTTGACCATACTAAAGACAAGATCGACGCAGGCGCGTGTGTGGAAGAGCTCCGTGTTTGCGGTGCTGTTCAGTGGGCTCGATCAGGAAACTCAGAAGGCTGCTGGGCCAGTGATGACCCTGGAGGAGATGAAGGCTGCTGCTGATAAAGCCACTGTGCGCCTTGAGGACTCTAAGGATGGGTTCCGCTTGGTGAGCCAAGCTTAGCATGTACTTATATTCAGAGGCTTTTGGCAAGATGAATTTTACTTTATGCCCGATCGTATTCAGCTCCATGGACGCATGAGTTCACGACGTGTTGCACCAAGACAGTTGAATATTGGCCAAAAGTGTGTTATTCTCGCGCTAAGCCTCAACTACAAGTTTTCGTGACGTCCAGCACCACCTGCGCAACTTGATCAACCCTTATTCAGAGCTGGCGCCCGTCATTCCCATCCTTACTAGAAGTCTCCGCCTGGTCCCTAAAACTCAAAGGAAAAAGAAAGCCCGCTTCTCCCGCACCGAAATGACAATATTCGCATAAGTCTGTCGGGATGGCTAAGCTGCTGGGGGACCCGTGGGAGCTCAACGACGCGAAGGCTGCGCCGGCGGCGGGTTGCCACCACCCCTACCTCCTCCCTGGGGTCCCGGGTTGGGATCCGGCGCAGTTCTCGTAGGATCGTGGAGCTTACACGGCAAGTGCTTGTTGCAACCGGGCTCTGAGCAACGAGTATTGCCGTTTGTTTGGGGAGGCTGACCAGACATTTGGCCGGGTGTATGCGCTCTGGTGTATTATTCTGGGAAGTGCTGTAGCTGGAGGAGTGATCAATCTAGCGATGGCGTTGTTTCACAGTCCTGAGATCTCTTGGGACTTGGCTGTGTTATCTTCAAATGTTGGTATTTCTGAAGGGGTTGAAGTCCCTTGCTGCTCGAGGCTTGACTGCAGAGTGGAAGAAGTTGTCTCTTGATGCTGTGCGGTGTACAAAATGATAATTGGGTACATGGCATTTGATTCAACAGCTATTTATACTTTTCGGAAATACCAGAGTCATTCCTATCTGAGTCAGTTGGGAAGAGTGAGGAGCATATAGAGGACTTGTGTTTCTGGGTGAGTAGGACTGTCAGTGCTGCGACTGCCAAAAATGCTACGAGCTACGCCCACTGATGAACTTTTGTTACTAAGTATTAGCACTCCACCGTATCACTTTGTCGACAGGATTGAAACTATGAGTGTTTCGGGATAAGTTCATTCCACACACTCAGCGATAGTTCATCGTGAATGAGCAGTGTTTGAGCGATAAAGACAGCAATTTCAAATGTTTGCTATCAGAACGCATTCACCATTCTCGGGCAGTCATCACTACACCTTGTTCATTCGCTGACGATACACACGGTCCTGCTCTGTCGTGATGGATTTGAGTTGGCCGTGTTCGATTCGCACTACCCGGCTAACATCTCTCTGTTCAAGCACGATACTTGCTAAATACCGCACGCGTGTGGGCCCCAGAATTGGCCCTTAACCTAGCTCCCTGAACTATCTTCCCCGAATACTCGCTTCGGATGCCTATCCTGGCCTCTTGTGGCTACACTTTTCTCGATTCAAGACTTTTCCCCCTCTCTTCACCTTGCCATTGAAGCCCTGGAGGTAAGTACATCTAAATCATCCGCAGTGATACTACCCAAACAAGTCTCATGGCACTTAAACAAAATGAGGCATTCCATATAAGGTACTTCAGTTGATGACGAACGTCTGAAAGCCAAACTTATGGTCCGCGTGGCACAGCTTGTGCTCTCCAACGTGGCACACTCCAACCATCTCAAACGTTGGTTCCTGTGTCCGTTCCTTTTTGCCAAAGTCCTTCACAAAACTCGACAAGGATGAAGCTCTTCGCAAAACAAAAGTCATTCCGACTCCGAACAATGCCGCGAGGACATCGCCTTTGGCTACCTTGCCCATTACCACACCCAATCTTCCTGTGTCTGTCAAGAACATGGCGGCTTTCCGGCATGTGTCAAAAAAGCTGGAGTTGGATGAAACGTAGATCTTCTTTGCTCAGAGTATCCTCTTGCTGTTGTGAAGCATCACGAGATTGTCCGCACATGGCGGCCACTGCTTGCATCATCTTGGTCTCGTTGCGCAGCAATCCAACCTGATCATCGTCCCAGGTTACGTGGTGCTCCGTGAACAGCTTCGTGTCACGATTACCTATTAAAGTCCGCCATAGTGTTCTGAGTTCAATTTTCTGCTCCGCCACCAAAGACTTGACTTCGTCCGTGAGTGCGAACCTTTCTTCCGGGTTGGCGAGCTCTGGGTCCTCTATGATCGGCTGCTCGATGACCTGCTTTACTCGGCCCAGCTCAGCACCTCCAACGCGGAGTGTTTGATAGTCTTTGGAGAACGTCACGGGCGGCACTTCTGTACGCGATGATGGGAGTGCTTGTTCGACGTCGCGATAATATGGCAGAATGTCGCTGCCAACCAGGTTCAGGTCGCCAACATCGGGCACCCAAGACGGCAGCCCCTTCTTCTTCGAGTCGATTGGAGGCATATTCGTGTAGCTGAGATGAAGGCTGTCTCTGATGACGGTAGCCATAGCTTCTGAATAGACCTGCCTCTTAGTCTTTGTGTAGTCGGCCTGTATCGGCTTGCCAAAGAATTTGGCCATTCCCAGAATCCCATAAATCTTGTCCCGGGCATCAGTAGCGTCCAGGTGAGAGACCATGCGCAGTAGCCGTGGAAACGCGTTTGGGTCCCCGTCATCACGACCGACAAATGCCTTGATATGCTCTCTCATAGACTGTTCATCCATTCCGTTTTCCTTCCACGCCTGCCGAATTTCGTCGGCAGTGAGAGGGGCCTTGAACTTCCCACTCGCCAATGTAGAGTCTCGACCCTGTTTCCTGGATTTGACATACGCCAAGATCTCGAACATCTTGTCATTGTAGATTCCAGATGACATTTCGACTCCGCCCCGAAGGGACGCGAGATTTTCCAAGGTAAGCAGAGCCTTATGTATGGCTATCGATCGCCTGTTGTTCTCGATATGTTTCATCAGCCTCTGATATTTCTCCTCCACCACCTCCTCACTGTCAGTTGGAAGTGGCTGCCTAGCGACACCCTCCATTTCCTGCCGGTCCATCACCTCTTGGAACGCATTTTTGAGAGCGAACAGGAACCTGAGAATACACAGACACCACTCTGCCCAGGAAATGGAGTGTTTTCCGCAACACATGATCGGGTCCTGGGCGGCAAGCGCGATCTCCTGCTGCACCCAGATGCGCGTGAACCATGGCCGACACATCAGGGCCAGAGAGGAGCTCTGAAAAGCTGCATTGGATATTTCCTCTTCTATGATGCCTCGTTTCATACGATCAAGGAGGTCATCGCTTCCATCGGCAGCTGGGCTCAGCCAGACAAGGACTCGGGCTGCCTTGGAGTAAATCTGTCCCATCATCTGTACCTGGGATCCCTTCTCCACGTTGTCCTTCTGATTGATACACACTGCGTCAACCCACAGTGTCTTCGCATTATTTGCATCACGAAAGTAGCGCAAAGCAACGTCTAGGTCCGAGGTGATGGTGACGGACCGGCCATTAACGAGAGCCGGGGTCCGGGCATTGCTCCAGACCCCAGACATAGGACAGGGCGTCATAGTATGGTGCAGGATCGCTTGAGAGAGACACCGGGACCAACTCTATCTTTATTGTGTCGTCAAAATGTCCAGATTGTAGGTGTATGATCCTGATCTCTTGCTTCGAAGAATCGATAGGGTCGTAGGGGCCTGGGTCCGCGGCTGGAGCCTCCCGGCGCCGGAATGGCAGGATGTCGCGAATCTTGTTCTTCATCAGGACGAGAAAAATCACATGACCTCGTGGGTTTTCAAATACGATTCGAGGGCAAGATACTGGATGTATGTCACGAGGTGGGACGGGCAACTACGCAGTGAATTTGAGTATGATCGAGCTGACATCTGATCCTGCCAAGGATCGTCAGCTGCAGGGCAGCGACGCAGCACTCAGGCTTAGCGCCGAGCAAATGTCAGCTCGGCTAGTCTTGTTGGGGGCCGGACACAGCACCCCTATCCTGAGGGCTACATCATGCTTTCAGATGCACTTGAGAGCCAGGAAATGCTCGACAACTTAATCCTCGAGGTGATCATGACGCCCACGGTTGAGGCACGGTTGAGCCCACGGTCACATCCGGATGCATCGACGAATTTATAGGGTAGGTTCAGGGGTGGTGATCAGATTGCAGGCAGTCGAGTTGCAACGGAGCCTGCTTCTCCAGCGACCCCCACGCTCTCGACCAGTGACACGACAATAAAAATGCATTCTTTTCGAAAGCAGGTTTCCTTGGCACAGCAGCCTCTTCATCAACAGCATAAGTGGACCCCATCTCTTTTGCTGGGTGGACAGGCGACACAGACCGCAATGTTGGTAATGGGCAGCTAGTTGGAGAGACAGAAAAGGGTTTCTAGTCTGGTAGAGAATATCTAACGTAATCTCGGACATTAGAAAGTAGATATTGGTAGACTGTCGAGTCTATGTAGGAGCTAGAGCTATGGAGAATAGGGTGAATATAACACAACCACTCATATTAGTCGGTACCTAGGTGTGTATGCCCCTGGCACCCTCTTCGCGGCGGACGGCACATTGAACAAATAAGTGCTGAGGGGTACAAGATACAGCAGGGAAGCAACTGAGCCACATATGAGAATGAAAAGACGCCTATCAGAAGCAAGACAATTTTCCCATTCACTTGTGCACCAGAATAGGTAGTAACATGGTCAAAGTCTAGACTCAAAGAAAAGACGGGCCAACAAGAGTCCCAATTCATTCTCCTAAATCCTCCAATGACGTTGGCGATGGACATCTGGGGTCCTACACCGCCGTCACTGAAGAGGGCAGCTATGTGCCAAAGCTTGATCTAATAAGGTCTCGGAGGCAGACTGCAATGCGATCGATAGCAATTCGTGGTTGTGGGACGTCGTCTTGTTCTACAAAGATAGGAGGTCGCACCTTACCGCTTCCGTAGGTAGTTGTCCCAAATGATCTATCTCAATCTACCATGTCTAGGTATGTCCGCCATCCCCTGGCTATAATTTTACCCTGGTATGATTGAGGTAGCATCCAGAATGTCGTGCATGATCGCTGGGGTTAACTTGGAGACAGAGCCGCGTAAAAATATTTAAATTCGCAAATACATCACACCCAGCATCAGGATTAGCATTTGCCTCAAAGTATATGTAAGTCAGCCGCAGATTTTGTCTTTGTAAAGTGGTATCAAATAAATCTGGGTATATACAACAGAAGTCTAATCTCATCTATCTACACGAGAAAACATACCCCCGGGCCATCACCACTAAGGCATCTTATCCCCCTGCGCGTGCAGCTGGCTCTTAACAGCCGCATCAACCAGGCCAAGTATCTCCTCGTGCGTGATCCAGATCCACTCCTCCGTCTGCCAGTCCGCAGCATCCCCGTCAGCCTGCACGGTCGGCTTCCAACCCTCCGGAACGGGGATCCCCTCGACGGCCTGCAGGTACTCCTCCTTCCACATGGCCTGGCCGATGAAATGCACGAGCCCGCGCATCCTTGCGACCCACCTGAAGCCCCTCGACAAGAAAAAGGGCGGCAGGATCTCGACCACGGCCGAGTCGGGCCTCATGAACATGACGTAGCTCATGCCGGCGCCGTGGTGGCCCACCAGCACGTCCGTCGACTGCAGGAGGGCGATCTGCTCGCGCTTGCCCATCAGCGCCAGGTCGACCACGTTGATCGCGTACCCGGGGTGCTGCGCGTGCATCTTCTCCATCAGGCTGTCAAAATCCCGGAACTTGCGCGTGCTGCCGCGCTGCACCACCGTGATGGTCGGCTTCTGTCGCACGTCGGAGGATGGCCGTTCGGGGATCCCGTACCAGCCCAGGACCCAGCGCGTGAAGGATGTCATGAGCGTCTCGCGGCGGCACGTCTCGTACGTCGTCTTGAGGAGGGCCGACCAGAAGGGCCCGCCCCAGCCCACCGTGCCGACGACCACGTCGTAGCACACCTCCGGGTCGAGCTCCGAGTAGCGGGTTGGGGGTTTGCCCGTCAGCAGCTCCCATGCGTCGTCCCATGGCCCCTCGTGGTCGTCCGGGAAGACCACCTTCGCGCCGGCGATCTGTTCCTGCGTGAGGAAGGGCTGTCCCGTGGCCGGGTCGAGGGCGATGCGCGCGGCGTCGTAGCTCAGCTTGTTCTGCCACAGCTCCATGAGCTTGTGCCAGACGTTCTCGTACGTCTCCTTGAGCGCAGGATAGATCACCAGCTGCCTATCCTTCGAAAGCCTATCACAACCCGTCGACCTCCTCTCCACCGCGCCGCCGTCGTACGTCAAACCCGGCAGCGCCTGCCCGTACACGGTCGCCTTCTCGGTGGCCGGGTCGTCGCCGCACTGGGCGTGGAAGTTCCGCCTCACGGGGTCCCACGTCACGCCCTGCATCAGGTAGACGGGTGTCGCGCCGGCCAGCTTGTGGTGGTGCGGGTTGGTGGGCACCTCGAAGCCGTGGACGTAGGAGCCCTCTGCGCACAGCTGGGTTGAGCTGTTGGCGATGCCGTAGACGTACTCGTCCGTGTAGAAGAGGGTGCACAGGTCGTCGTCCTCGGTGGCCAGCTCGTACTCCTTGGGCAGGTCGGTGAAGTACTCCGGGTCGCGGTGCGGCCTGTATGGGTTGGTGGTGGAGGCAGAGTCCGTGGGTTTCGCCGCCGCCGCCGCTGCTGCTCCTCCTGAAGTGGCATGTGGTCTTTTTGGTGGTGATTGTTTCGACTCGGGCTCGGATTCGGACTCGGAGGGGGACTCGGGTGGTAGTTCAGCCCTCAGGTCCGACTCGTCCGCGTTGGTGGCGGCTGTCTTGGGTGCATCGCGGGTGACGGTAACGTATGAGATGTGCGTAACAGTCGTACTTGTCCCTGTGCTATTACCCTGCTGTAACAGGGCGGCAGCCTCCTCCGGCCGTAGCCCGGGACAATTGCAGGAGGAGGCTGAGGACAATCCCTGGGCCCGGAAGCGGTCCACCGAGATTGTATCTGTCCATATGGCGTAATATGCCGTCGCAATGAGGATGAGGGCAACTATCCAGACGCCTAGCCTCCTCTGCGGCATCCAGGAGTGGTGGCTCAAGACGGCCATGGCTGGGGCACGTCCCTTTCTCTGGTAGAAAGGGAGGGAAATGTGTTGAGATCGAAGGGAGGAGGCGGGACTGGGGCGCAGGTAGAAAAAAGAGTTGGCCCGCGCGCCAGAGATGCGCAGGCGAGGGATTGGCTTAGACTTGGCTCGGGTGGGTGGTGGATGGTGGGTTGTGGCTCGATGCGGCGACAGAAACAGCAGCTGGCCGGGTTACATCTCGAAAGAAACACCTAGACAGAGAGACAAACAAAATGGTCTGGTCCCTAGTCTGGAGAAGGCTGAGGAGTGGGAAAATAGGGAGGGATGGGAAAAAAGTAACACAAAGTGTGCCACCTCAGCTGAAGAAGTGATCGACCTCGGGGGACCAACGCACAGAGGAGAATTAATCTGGGGCGAGGCTCATCGGGTGATTAAGTATGTATGTATATCTGACAAGGTAAGACAAAAGAAAGAAAAAAACCGCCGCCATGTCTCTTTAAACTTTCAGCTGTGCACACACCCCTCCCTCGCCTGTGGAATCGAAATCTCACTCACAAAGTCCCAAGAATTCCAGATTCGCCTAGGGGGAGGGGGAAAAGAGGACGGACGCTTTGGTGTGGCTACCCACTGTATTAGGTTTCGCATGAGGCGGACCCCAAGCCTCGGAGTGCTCCAGGTACAATTTTAATTTATCAGCCCAATCAAACAGAGCACGGGTGCTTGCTGTTAATGCTCGGGAGGACCCCAGCATCCGAGGGTGCAGCCACCCAACACTCACTGCCAACACAGACCAGGCGACAGCCAGCAGCCCATTTTGGAGGCGAGGAAAATCTTCAGGTGTGGCTGGCTTACACAAGATACGGCAACTGGCATATACGTGTTTAAGCCAAACCCGGTCCCGCCCTCTTTCCATCCCTTTCTGGACCAGTCTGGCTCGATTCCTCTCCTCAATAGGGCAACAACAAGGCTCGTAATCCTTGGCATAAGCACCGTCACCCCTCCAAGGCAGCAGCTTGGACCACGTGGGGTGCGAAAAGTGTTCGTTACTCAGCGCACGCGGTTGCGTTACCCACCCTCATCATGTAGTGTACGATTCAAGGCGGGGGAACCCTCAGATTGGGGGCCCAGACATTGTCTGCTTGCGCTCCTCTCTCCCTTGAGACTGATTCATTACACGTGAACACACGCCCGAAAGAGAGACATGATAATGAGTTTATGTTGTGGGGAAAAGGGGCTGCAAAACGACGCCATAGCTATCGACACGACACGCTATAGTGGCCCCGTCAGTCTTTAGATCGCCGCTACCGCTACCGCTAGCTCCTGCGCTGTGCCTGGCTGTGCTTCGTACCTGTTCGCTCTAAGAGCCTAGTACCACCTAAAATCTAATTTAAATCTGGACCCTGGCTGCATTCGGGCTCCTGTCAAAAATCAGTGAGAAATTGACCGACTTGCACAGCTCTCACGCCTGGCTGACAGGTTGTAATGATCCCGCTTGACAAGGTACCCTTTCTCCAAAAAATGAGGAAGCTCGGGACGTTCGTCCGAGTCCGGCGCCCGCAATGGTCAAGAAGACGGCCCCTATCTCCTTTGTCTTGACAGGCGGTTGCCAGAGTACCTAGGCACAGTACAATTGCACACACCCCTTGCTGGGGAACAAGAAATGGAAGGGGGAAGGGAGAAGGAAAAAACTGGCATATAACACTATGCCTAGCTCCTGAAACATGATCGAATTCAGACAAGAAACAGCCGACGAGTCAGGACGGAGGGACCAGCAAATTGTACAACCACCCGAAGCATCATGGGTCCGCGGGCCGAGCGTGCAATCGAATCGACAGACAGACACACTTGCCCTATTCTTTTTTACCAGCAGGTTGAAAACTGACCCGCTCGTTCGTGCTCGTTCTCGCGTCCGGCTCTCGCCATGCCAATCTTTGAGGAACACCTACGTGCTTTTCTCCCCAGCCCAGCAGGCATTCGGGACCAGGACAACAGACACAAGCAACCGCCCAGTGAACCACCCAACCCCGGGGGCAGATCTGGGGTACGGCCAAGCCCGCACCTCTTCAGCTTAGGGGGGCGAGCTAATAACGAGCGACAAACTGCCTCTTGGCCTCATGGTGGCCACTTGCTTAGTTTCCACGTGTATTCTCCAGGGTCATGTTAATGCACTCCATGGCCTTCCTGTAACAGAACAACATGGCCAATGCGTGGCCGTTGTGCCCTTATCGTCTTGGCACTCAATGCTCCCCTTTGGGTGTGTTAGTGCTCGACCCTCCTGACCTCGGGACCACACCGCAGCCCATGGGTCTCGGCGCCACCATCCCGTGGCCCATTTCCTGGGGTTTATACTCCCGAATTGAGAACCTGTTGTCAAACATGTTTTGTTGATCGACCATCGAGAGCTGCGTTACGTTGCATGTCAAGCAGCATGATGCATCAAACCAGTAATGTCTGGCTTATGGGACTCACGTAAGGCCCCGAAGCCCGTGACTTGACCACTCCGCATTTCTGCGGCCAGTTCCTCCACCGCTTGAGCATCATCACTGCCAGAGACGTAGAGAAGCCCTATCGTGCCTGGCCACGGCCACTTCATTTCTTCATGACCCTCACGCGTCGTAGTCGAGCGAAGGTCGAATCTCTTGGCCTGCCACTGCAAAAGCCTCCCACCTCTAGCAATCCACCTATCCTGTCTTCCACAGCGGCGGATGCGGATTCGCGGTTGACTCAAGACTCCAGGAATCTCCGGAAGGAACGCGGGAGGGTCGGCTCATGACCGCATCTGGTGATTCGGCCGGTGTCATCAACACCCGCCGCCGCCGCCGCCACCACCTCCACCCACAAACGATAACACAGCCAGACTTGGCCCATGGCAACTCTTCACGTTCCTGATGCCGCCGCCGACCGCTTCTTCGCCTTCGAAAAACCACAAGTTCCAATAATATGAGCACTCCGGCCCTGACCCACGGCGCATCAACCAGTGCGACTGGCTTGCAGGTAAACCAACAAAGTTTTCAAGCCAGAAAAGGACAGCGGCGAGGCTTCGCCGGATCATCAGGCACACCAGGAATCGCCCAGTAAGGGGGCCACTCGATGAGGTGACGAACCCTGCCAGGCTGTGTGGTACCGCCTGTGGCTGGGCATACTGTGCGTGATTGTAAGTCCTCGCAGATATAGTGATGAGACACCTTGATCTGTGATTGTGGCCGGTGCCTCGGCCGGCTTTCATCATCTTCTGAGCTCTGTTCCCTTGTGTAGTTTACCTCTCGGTCCATTCTCATGACGGGTTTTCTCCATGTCTTGTCTATCGGTCCTTATGCTGGGCTGGTAGGACCTTGGCGTTCCCCGTCCAGAGCCTCGTCCTGCCCGTGGCTCTTCTCCCCGAGCTCTGGTTTTGTTATCAATATCCTCAGGGGTCATCCTCGATTCGCTGCCTGAAAGAAACAGCCGTATTGTGGGCCTATCCAGATGTCGATCCATGATGCCAATGCACTCTTGCCCATCGGGGACGGCAGCATGGACAGCCCTCTTGAGCTCGGACAGTAGCATGGATAGCTTCGGAGCCCGGTTTGAACCTTGTCTTGTTTCTCCCGTCGCCGCGCTACTTTCGTAGCGTCTATTTTGTGCTCTTCAGTGATATTGCCCTCGCGGCTAATGGAAAGTTCCAAGTCGATTGGGGCTCGACTGTACCAGAAAGCTTTTTTCAAGGGCCCCTTGATCCGGGCCCCCTCCTGGCGTATTCTGATCAAGGCAGGCTCACTCCGACGATGAGATCCACGGCCGACCACCGACTCGGCTGTGTTTGGAGACGATGGTGGAAGCTTGCGGAGCGCGATACTGCACATAACATCAATCTCGTCCAGCACAACGCAGCTGACAAGGCCCAGCCTATATTGCACGCTACGGTAGTGAACGCTGTGTTCCAAGCCCGGTGCTGTTTCAGCACAATGCTCCACGATGGCGGACGGTAGAGCCGTTTGCGAACCATCCATGACCACCATAAGCGGGTCATCGGCGATGAAGGGAGTTCCTTGGGACATTCGTGAGGAAATCCGACGAAACCCAACGTTCCTGCCGTAGCAGATTTTGAACAGCATGCCAAGAAGTGCAGCGTGGGTGACGATATCGACTTCATCATACCGGAACTCGGACGGCTTGATGCTTGCAGAAAGCTCAAGCATGCTCAACTGGTCTGAAGGACGGCAGCGAGCCTGGTGTGGTCCCATGACGCCTTCAGGGAGGCGGACTGGGAGTTTGGAGTCCTTCCAAGAAGGGGCAGAAGCTATAGGTGAGGTATTCTGGTCAGTTCCGGCGGTGGGGGCAGCAGCAGCTGGGCGGCTCAGGCGCCAGCGCTTTGCAACAACCAACTGACCTGGCACAGAAATTAGAGAAGCTGTTCCTCGTATGGCATTGAAGGTGCTGACGACCTGGAATCCCGAGTCCAGGGAGACAGGGGCAGGTGACGGTTCCAAGTCCCAGCTTGATTTCTCGAGGATCTTTTTACCAATCCCGGCCCTAAGTCTTGGGTCAAGAGGAGGACGAGCGGAGTCATGCTGGTGGCGGGCCAAGGCCAAGCATGTGTTGAGTCTGAGTACAGGCCTGGGCCCGGATGGCGGGAAGCAGAGCCGCGACGGGATTCGCCAAACACATGGGCTGCGGGCCACGTTATGACCCGCGGTGATGATCGGAGGCATTCCTTGGCTTCCGAAGACACAGGCTGATGCTCTCAAGAAGTGGCCTTTCCCAGAAGCGGCCAGAACAATGCTCTGGGTGGGAGACGAGATGCAGTTGGAGAAGAAAAGTTGACAGTGGGTTGAGCACAGAGCATCTTTGGACGTCCATCGTATACGGAGTACATCTACCTGAGTCCACTCTGCTTTTCAGGATCTAGATTCTTGTCTCTTCTGATTCAGAGCAGTACGCCCTATTTAATGGTTTAAAACTCAAGATTCAAGACCAGGTGATAACTTTTGTCCTGAAAGTGACCTCTGAACCAGCCTGTCTCGGACACCCGTTATAGTGGTAGGAACTCCAGGACTTGATAACTCTCGGGCTCACCTAAAGCAGCACGTAACACTCCTGTAACGAGGAAAGTCCTCATTTTGTGGATCGAGGTATAATCACTGGCCAAAAATGCCGAACATTGAAGGCTGAAAGACGCCAAACGCTTGAGACAGATGCTCAGTCACCGGTTGCTCGGTCTCGAGCAGCTTTCGATAAGTCCGAATGCCGGCTGGAACCAACATTCGGCCAACACGTATATTCACAAAAGAAAGGGCATAACAGTGAGGGGTCAACAAGTAAGTCTTGAAAGAAATCTCAAGAGACAATGAGATACGAGATCCTGTGACATAGCTTTGTGGGTGAAGGACTGTGAAGCAGACAGTTCCTGTCGACCTTGATAAGTGAGACTGGTGTGGCTGATAGGTGTGGCTCAATACGCTAGCCGGTTATGTACTAGCGTATCCAGTAGGTCAAAAGCTCCTCCAGCTGTCCCGCTCCTCCTCGCTCGGGCCTGCTGAAAGACTCTATTTTCACAACGTCCCTCCAGCCACCCACAACTAATCCTTCCCACCTTCCTCAGCCAAACCCCTTCAGCAACAAACCTCAAACCACACTCTCCTTCTTCGCCGCCATTACACTCTGCAATCTCCTTAAGCACTTGCTGATGCAGATAATCTTTTCAACTTTAATTTCCTGCATTAATCAATCCTATTTTGTGCGATCTGGATGATCCAGGTCCAGGCTGCACGCCACCATGTCTGACTTCCTTGGGTTCGTGTCCTCTGCTGCATCTGCGTCAAGCTCAATCGCAACAGGCCTGACCGTCCTGCCTTGCAGATGCTGACCATCTTGACCACAGAGCTCGCATCTCCCTCATATCCAAGAGCGACATCCGGTACGAGACCCTGCCTTCTACCCCTGCGCGCGCTCCTGACACGTTGGGCTTGAGCTCCAGCATCCTCTGACTGACATGCCCCACAACAGCTATGTCGGCACCCTCTACGAAATTAACTCAAACGAGTCCACCGTCTCCTTAGAGAACGTCAGATCACATGGCTCCGAAGGCCGGAAGGGCGACCCCTCGGAGGAGGTCTCAGCGTCCGACCAGGTCTACGACTTCATCGTCTTCCGAGGCAGCGATGTGAAGGATCTGCGCATTGAGGAGGGTCCGGCTGCGCCCAAGGAAACCCAACCTCCTATGCCTAACGATCCCGCTATCGTCGGTGGCGTGAGTGCTTCCCCCCTTTTCAGTCACGTCGACTACCTTACTGCCCTCCCCCTCAGCATGATGAAATATTTCGGATGTAAAGATTATTTCTTGTCTGAATTGCGCAAACAACCCCATGTTGATATTTCCGTTGCCTTCCTTCTGATCAAGCTGTCATCACACCCACTACTGCCACCTCTACCCCAAAGGAGCCTCGAAGCTAATGCTTGAACTTCTAGGCTCGCGCTCATCCAGGACGCGCACCCGGTGCCAACCAACCTCCTGGCCCCAACGGTCCTCCCGGCCCGCCTGGCGCACCCGGATTCCAAAACCCCAACATGTTCCCTCCCTACCCACCTCCACAAGGCTGGGGCCGACCTGGGCCTGGTCCTCCTGGGCCCGGTGGATATGGCATGGGCTACCCACCTCAGGGATGGTTCCCACCTGGTCAGGCTTTCCCGCCCAACGGGCCAGGTCCGTGGAATAACTACCCCTTCCCTCAAGGCCCGCCTGGTGGCCCGCCAGGCCCTCCCGGCATGCAGCAGCAAGGGCAGCAGCAGCGGCAGACACCGGGTATGTCTCCGAATGCCATGCAATCCCAGGGAGACAACAAACCAACATCCATTGGTGGAGCAGCAGACCTGTCGAGGGGTCCTGGTCCGGCTCCTGTTGAGATGCCCTCCGACTCACGAGTTATTGGCCAAGTCCAGGGCCCCTCGTCCACAGCCCCAGCGCCAACACCTCCAGTGGCGTCCAAACCAACTGCAGAGGAGGTCAAGGTCACGGCTGCCTTGCTTGAGAACCAGAAGCCTGGAGACAGGCCCGCACCACCTTCGGCCCCAGGCAAGCAGATCCCCACGGGCCCTAAGGGCGTGACCAAGATCACGCCGGCAGTGCCTCTTCCTGCTGCATTGACAGCCAGGGCCACACAGTCGACAGTTGCTGCAAGCGCCAACGTGAACAACACGTCTGGAAACTCGGCCGCCGCTCTTCGGGACGCGACGGAAGCAGCTAGGGCTGCAGTTGCTGTTGCTATGGCCAAGCTGAACGAGCAGCCAGGCAGCTCGATTGGCCCTGCGGCTCACCCAATGAATGGCGTCGACAACCTGACCAACAAGGTCAATGAGATGAGAGTTAGCTCGGGCCGAGGTGGCATTCAAAACGGTCGTGGCCGTGGCCGTGGCGGAGCTCGTCACACCAAGGTCGAGGTGCCAGACTCGGATTTCGATTTCGCGACAGCGAACGCGAAGTTCAACAAGGAAGATGTTGTCAAAGAGAGGATCGCTGGCTCGCCAATAACCGAGGCCCCGGCCGATGCCGCAGTCGACGGCCAGACAAGCGCTGCTGCCGAACCCAAGGAAGTCTACGACAAGACGAAGTCCTTCTTTGACAACATCTCTAGTGAAGCCAAGGACCGCAAGGCGAACAACGGCCAGAGGCAAGGTGGTCGGGAATGGCGCACCGAGGAGCAGAACCGCAACATGGAGACATTTGGCCAAGGCAGCGTTGACGGCGGCTACCGAGGTTACCGAGGACGTGGTCGCGGCCGTGGTGGTCGAGGACGCGGCTACGGCGGTCGTGGTCGCGGTGGCTACCGAGGGCCCCGAAACGATGCGCAGAGTGTCCCCCAGTAGGGAGAACAATCTGTTTTTCGACACCATCAATCCGCTGCAATAATCTACTGCAGGGGTTCCTCCAAGGGGGGATATAATGACGATACGTTTTCCGGTCTGACACAAACTGGGCCTTATCTCGTCTGCATCATTTCACGGCACCAAGGTGTCTTTCTCATGGTTAGTCAGACCAGTGTACCACTATGATGAATCACAGGCGCCTGCGATGAACCTCGATTCCTGCTCGAGGAGGCGCGGCCAAAAGGCATCCAGCGTATGCGATGCCTTTCTTTATTTTTCTAGCATGCCACCATGTTTTATATGGACGCGGACGAAAGCCTGGAACGTGCCGCAGCACTGGCGCAGGACAGGAGCAGGGGACTGTCAAGGCGTCTGAACGGAAGGGAATCCTGCTTTTTGCTTTTATTGATACGGCATGCGAAGGGATGAATTCAACAAGCACTGAAATGAATGAATGGGAGGAAGACCAAGGCAGAGGTGGCCAGCGTCCAGGCAGGCATTGTCTTTCTCGGAGGAGAGCAGAGCGGAAGGAATGAAAGCAAAAGCAGGGCAACGCTGAGGATGGATCTTGTTCTGTGTGGTTTCTTCCTCGTTTACCTACGAGCTTCTCAATATGTGGTTGTGGTGCGAAGAGGAGCGGTGGGCAGGAGACCAAAACCAAAACCGAACCACATCTCATCAAATGATGATTACTCAGAAAGAAAGAAAAGGACAAAACTTGAAAAAAGCTGCCCAGGTTCAATTGTTGAACAGGCTTGATTTTTTTTTTTTTTTTCTTTTGAGGCCGGGCGGAGCTAGATATCTAGGTAGTCTTTCCTCCTTTTTCGCATATGTGTTCTGAGCTACCATCGTGTGGTCCGTTCCATCACCGCGAGGGAACTACTCCTTCCACGGGGGCGCCGGATATAAATGACAAGCTACGTTCCAGTCTCATGCCATGCTCTCTCTATCTTGCCCTGCTCCTTGTGTGAAGTGACTTTGCCGCGACAGATATGCGCACCGCACCATTCACGAAACCGCACCACGATACGAGAGATTCCAAGTTTACATTTCGTTTCGTTGCTCACGAAAGCAAGCCGACAATCTCCTGGATGGCACTGGCAACCAGCTCCGGGTTCTCAGGCTTCAGCGTCGAGAGGTCCGCATCCCCAGCATCCTCGGACCCGTCCTCCTCCTCACTGCTGTCCGAGCCGTAGTCTACCAGGCCCATCCCGCCACCGCCAGGTCTCTTAGTGCTGTTCCCTTGGAGAGGTGCCGCCGGCGCTGATGCAGTCGTCTTCTGCGGGCTGCTGTTCGCGAAGCTGTTGTTTTCAGCTTCTTCAACACCGCCGTCAACATCCATTCCGCCCCCTCGCGGCCGGTGTGAAGCCCTCCAGAACCCGCTGTCTTGCCCATCGTCGTAATCATCCTCGTCGTCGCCCGAGCTGCTGTCCGGGTCACTACTACTAGTATCCGCGCGCTCCGCCGCCGCCGCCCTCCGGCCCGGGGCGCGAGCAGCCATCACCTCATCGCCGTCGCTGTTGACCTCACCCTCCTCTGCATCCAGGTCGACCGCGCCATGACGTCGTCCCTGGGGCGGCAGCCTGCCTCCCCCGCGACCACCCCTGCCCCGCCCTCGCGCAGAAGCAGTCGCGTTGCCGCGGCCGCGCTGGTTCTTGTCCGATTGTCGCACCGGGAGCCCGGCCTCGCCACCTCGGCTGATGGCCTGTCGCTTCTGGGATGGCTGCTGTCGCGATGTGGTATCGTCTTTAGACCCAGGTCCGCCCTTGCGCTTCGCCGCCGCGGCGGCCGCTTGTTGTCTTTTCGGGGTTGGGCGGCGCTCTGTCGAGCCGAGGATGTGGCCTTCAGGAAGTTGCGATGGTGATGCCATCTCCGCCGTGGAGGAGGCGAGGTCGGCGGAGGATGCCGGAGGGAGGACGTATATGGTAGGATACTCCAGGACAGTGCGCCCCGCCAGCGCGGCGCTCAGGTCCTCGGTCGCCGACACGGGGATCAGCTCCTTCGGCTTGCCCGCGACCGTCAGCGGCCGAAGGAGGTAGAACCTGTGGCGCCGCCGCCCCTCGACTTCACCGTCTGCGTCCCAGGACGTTGTGGTCGCGCCTGCGTCGCTGGACCATGCGGCCGTGAAGGGGCTCTGGGTCGGGTATTGTGTCCTGGGTTGCCACGTCGCCGAGGAGTCGTCCTGCAGCGCGCCGCCACCTCGTTGCTCGGTGTCCTTGACCTCACGAATCAGAACTCTTTTGCGCTTCCCAGCCTGCGCCGGCTCGATGTCCTCGTCGTCTGCCGCGTCGTTGTCATCCGCCTTCTGGCCCTTCTTGTACCAGGCCATCGAGTTCCCCAGCGCCTTGTACAGCGGCATCGTCTCGAGCGCGTTGTGGCGTATCCGTGTGTATTTCTTGCTGAGCCCCTCCCCCTCCTCGCCGTCGCCGCCGCACTCTTCATACAATATCCACTCAACGCACCAATTAATTCTTCTCGCCTTCCGATTCCACATCGTGGTGTTCTCCCTCTGCCTCGTCATCCCAACCGGCATCTGCACCACCCGCACACTCTCAGCCGCAAGGCGCTGGCGCACACGCTGATTGAGCTGGCTCGCCTTGGCGGGTATGTTCCTCCTGTTGTGTCTCGCCTCTGCCCCTGCCCCGTCCTCATCACCACTATCCTCCTCGCCGTCGGACGCGAACATCCTAGGCTCGCCCCCGCCGGCGCCGACAGGATGAAACCGGACATCATCCCCGAACCACTGCTTCCGGAAGCTGAACGGGTCGTCGAGCTGGCTTCCGAGCTCCTTCTGCGAGAAGAGGCGGCGCTCGTCGACGATCTCGCGCTGGTTGCGCTCGCGCTCGCGCTCGATGGCCGACAAAAAGTTGTAATCGTGGTCGATCCCGGCCGCGGTCTTGAGTTTCGAGGGGGGCATGTAGGCCGTCGGGTCGCGCTTTCCGGAGCAGTTGGCCCAGGACTTGTGTTTCTTGTTGCATGCCAGCGAGCACGTGTGGGTGTTGCACCCCGGGCAGGTGTACTTTGGCGTGCTGATGTGGCAGATACTGCACAGCGTGTTGAGCAGCGGGTCTGCCATCTTTTTGGCCGAGCGCGTGGGCTGTGGTACGACTCGAATGGGTTGATATGGGTTTGTAGTGACGGCTGCTTGTAGGTGTTGTAGAGATGCTGGTATCCAATTGAACACGGAGAATAAAACAAAAGAACGCCGAAGAATATGCAAAATGCAGTGATGTAAATTGTCGAGTTTTGGTTTGCATACGAGTCGCTGCTGGGGATGTCAAATAAATTATGGAAGTGTTATCGATAAGCTGTTGATAAGGATAAGTTGCTGGGGTCCGTCGCTACTGAACCGAACCCGAGTCTCCGTCAGTTCCTCCAGCCTTCCCATCGACTGCCTGGGTTGTAAAACCAGGAAAAGTTCATTTGAAGTCCTTGGATGCAGTATCTAGTTCAAAATTGGGCGTTGGAATTTTACGAACCCAACGATATTGATACCTACTTATTAGACGACTCTGACTGCCTTATACAGACGGGCGAAAGCAGACGGTCACTCATAGTTCAACGACCGCGCAGCGAGACCCTCCTTCGAGATCCTAAAACAACTATTTCATGGCTCAATTCTGTTTCACTCGGGCTGTAATTGATCATTCAGATCTAGGGAGCCTTGTCAGGCCGCTAAGTAAGTGAAAGTCACCTCCATTGGTAGTTGTTATCTCCGGCGTATGGGATGAAGTGGACTGGGAATACGAATATTCAGAGCGTTCACTGCTCTACAAGTCAAAACATTGGCTTCGTCTCAGCGCGCACACGCACCCATACAGACGGGTTGGGACTGCCTATCTGTAGGTGAGATATCACAATTACAAGATTGCTTCATGAGATATTGTCGTATGGCAGGCTATCCAATAAGAGATCCTCCCGTAAGAGACCACTGTAGGCTTGGGCCTATATGAGGCTACTCAAGAGAAGCTCATTCAACAGGCAATAATCCGGTAGAGCATTTCATAAGAATTGGGGGAATGCGAGTGTACAGATACCGAGATGGGTCTGACCTGCCCTCTTTGGGCAACGGGCACTCCAGACCGCCTTAGGACTGCATTGCTCCTCTGATGCCAGGACGCGTGCCGTCGGGTATTTTTCCCGAGCGGCATAGAACTGCACTCCCCGGGTTGATAGCATCATCCCGGTCCGATCAACTGAGGGCTGTCTTCCACCAATACCGCATCGCAATTGACAAGATCATACACCGCTGTCCCGGCCCCACGTCACACAAGACGACGGTACACAGGATAACGAAAGGGACGCCCAGTGGAGCAGATGCAAGACATCGTCGCAGGTCATGCAGATCATCGCCCCGCAGATTGAGCATCCGACGAGTAGGACAGTAAGACAAGATATCCCCGCCTGCAACAGTAAACTCGGATTCGGTCTCCATACCATCCGTCCTGATAGATTGAGCCGCGGGTATCTCAACTTAGACGCAGAGAAGCTCCGGTACGTGCTACGCATAGTGTCACAACTTCTGCTTCTGGGCCACGCCATTTAACAGGCGACCTCGGTGAGGAGGCGTCGCATGGGCCCTTTCCAAGACGGTCCCACTCCTCATCGTCACCCGTTCGCTTGAACAGGAGAAGGAATATAGAGCACGCCCAGGCACGCATTTACATGACTTCGCGAAGCGCTCACTGAGCAGCAGGTCTGAGACCCAAGCCCAATACGTCCCGGTAAATTGCCACTATAACCGCGGTCACTGCCTGTCGGGGACGCACAATATATGCGGGGGCTAGGTGACAGCGTCCTAGCCGCATGCTGCTCAACGTCACATGGTCCCGCCACTCGACAGAACCAGGCGCCAACACGTGGGACAAAGGCCACACCGAAGCAGACGCAGACGTTGCCTGCTTGTTACTGGACTTCATGGCTCCTTGCGCCACAGGAAAAGCACTGCGTAGTCTGGCAGGCTAATATAGCACGTTGACAATTCAAGACACTGAACGTGCATCCCTTCTAAAATTCCGGGGACCGAACTGTCTTGGGGTTGTGATAGCGCCGCAAAGTGACATAGCTTCCCATTGAAAGTTCTCAAGCTGAACATATTGCGAATCCGGTTCGGTCTGATAACGCGCAGTAGGTCTAGGCTCATACGACGTTGCGTTCCATGTTGTGTTGCGTCCAGGCATACGCTCTAGGCGCAGGTATCCCAAGTTTTGAGACGGGCCAATGGCTAATGCGCACAAGGCTTTGCACAGGGGCGAGCTCGGTTGCCTGCGGTGACGAGTGCTTATGTCTATGGGCCGACTGCTGCATGTGCATTCGCGAAATATGACGATTTCTGAGCAGGACGGAATTTCCCAGACCAGTTGGCAACCCGACAGCTATGCGCCCCGCTACTTGGAAGGGGCGGCTTCGGCGGCGGGACTTGTCTCTGCTTTTTTCTTGGTGCGCGGCTCGTTCTGACAGAGTTCGCCGTGAAAAGGCCTCATCGACGATCGCCTCGAGAAACTGTGACGTGACGCTATTTGCAAATCCTGCAATTCTGCAGGGCTGGACTTTTTGTTGAGGTACTTGTTTGCCATCTCACGCATTATATCCCGGCCGAAAGCTCCCCGGGGGAAATTGATGGCGGGTACAGGGGCTGCAAACCGTGCTTCCTTCAGAGTTGAGACAATTTTGGGGGCACTCGGTTCTTTTTGTACGGAGCTGTGGTCCAACAGGCGTTCTGACTTGCGCTGCGCCCCCTGCATTGCCAAGTTGTTGGCGGCTTATGTCGCACAAGCGGCTCTCTGAACAGGGACGCTGAGCTGCCCGGGCCGGTCGCGGGCGATGGCGCCGCGAATGGGGGAATTTGTCGCTCAAACCTGGTTCCTAATGATCAGATCGCATCTGGCCGCTCCAAGGATCTACCACCAGGGTGTAAATGGTATCCACGGCGGGATCAAGGTCGGCAATGGTGCGGGTTGGGGCCCCGAGGGACTAGAACAGCCAGCAAGGGCAGTGACGTCGCATCGGACACGAGCCCAGCAACAATTCTCCTCTGCCCGTGGTTTGGGCGATGTTTGGGCTGAGCAGGGTAGGAGTGAAAGAAATCGTTGGCCCGAGGAGATGGGGAAGCGAGGTTATATCTTCCCCTATGTCAAGATATGAAATGGCGACGATGTCACCATCTTGGTTTGGGCCCAGTAGGTGTTCGCAGACTTGATTGCTGGGAGGCATTCTTGTCTCTCGTAAAGGATATTCCGATTTCGAGCCCCACGGGCGACGGCCGAGCATGTGAAAGGGCATTCCAAAGCGATCTAGTCTATGCCCCTGTTCCGTCAGCTCGGGTTGAATTGTGGGGCAGCCGGTCGACAGCGCACCCATGTCGCGTTTTTGGTGCACATCGATCAGTGGCGTCGCCCGTTGTGTGGCACCCGAGGTGCGACAGGCAGGGCACGGCCAGGTCAACAGGACTCCATGCCATAACCCAGGGCCTGCCTATCGAGCAGCTCGTCCGACGAGGCTTGTGGCGATGTGTGGGCGTCAAACAATGCGGCAGTTGAGGCGGCCAGCCGGCCAGCTCGTGCGGTCTCACATGCTGGAAGTTGACTCCCAGTTTTCAGCCCTGTCATGGTGCAATTTGGGGCAGATGACCCGCTTCTGGTCAACCGATAAAATTGTCCCTTCGGACCCGGTAATGAGCGAGGTGGGTAGCAATGGAGAAGGCCCTCGGCTGCAACGTGTGGGCTGATGTGGCGTGGTGTGGGTTGTTGATGCCGTCGTGAGAGGACGATTTCGACTGCTTGACATGTGCTTTCGGCGACCTGGCCCAGTCTGGCCTGGACCGGAGGCTGTCGTGATGTTATTGTGTTGATTGCATCGGGTCGCTCGGATCCGGGGAGGTGAGCAGCTGCAGCCGTCAAAGTTATACGGGGTAACCTCCAGAGGCTGAGCTCAACGACCCTGGAGTGTGGGGTGGCCCCGATTGAGTTTGTCAGAGACTTTGGATGACTTTTTGTCGTCCTGTTGCTTGCTCGGGTGGATAATGGTCGATTCTCCCATTGTCCCATTCTCGTCAGCCGCGAAGGGGCATGCCAGGGCGAGGAGGAAGACGTGCTCCCGTATTTGGGTGACACAACATGCAGTGACGCCCTGTCTATTGATGGTTGCTGTACAACGGACAGAGAAGCTCCAGGAGTGAGGTCAACGAGTGAATGGATGCTGCGGGCTCCCCGGCGTCAAGGAGAAACGGATGTCACGCAATAAATGTGGGCAGGGAAAGGTGAGCCAGCATAGCCAATTCGAACGAGGGTTTGGATCTGGAGAAGCCAATTGCTGCCAAAGCCTGTTCGTCACCCGTATCAGAGCTGCAGGTCTTGATGCAGGGCGATGCCATGCGAGCACAAGCAAGGGCCATCCAGAGCATGATTGGACACCCGTCGACGCTGGAGGGGAATTCTGACAGGCAGGATGAGCAGGACAAAGCAGCTGTTCTGAGGGAGAACGTGGAGGAGGCTTGCAAGCTCGAAGCCATCTTTCACATGCTTTGGACAGGCATCAGAGCAGGGTTTGGGGGCAAGGGGGCCCCCCGGCCTGGCAGCTTTCTTTTTCGCCCAAAGGAACGGCAAAAGCCCCACCAAGCCCCTAGCTTGTATGCCCATGTACCTCTGCGGGTGTGCGTAGTGTGGTAGAGGCTCTGGCAACTTGCAGATGCTTTCGACCGGCCAAACACTTCTGGCAATAGTGCTGCAGCAGTAGTGGGTGAGTTGATGACAGACAGACAGCAACGGTAGGAAAGTGCGAGGCCAGCGGCCGGTGGAAAGAGCAGCTTGCTTCCCCCGCTGTCCGCCCGATTCTGTCCGGTTCTGTCCCATTCCAGCCGTCATGACCTTATCCTCCCTTTCCCAGGCGGTGGTGTCCTACCTGACAGACCTAACAGGGGCGGTACGTGGTTACATAAGACAAGGGCAGGTACCAGCGAGTACCTCTGCTGGCTCTCTCACATGCCAGCTGGACGTGCTTTCCTTATCTGACAGCCAGCAGGGGCCCACTCCCCCCCACTGCCCACCTTTTTTTCTCGGTCTCCCATTGATGTTGCGACCGTCGGCGCGTGGCGTCAGTCCACTCGATAACCAGAGGCAATCCACTGCCAGGCGGGTAGCACTGGGCAGCGAGCAGAAGAAACCAGAGACGCCGTCCTTCTTTTTAGCTTCCATTCCACCACCCGCCTCCTTCCCCAGAGATTTCCCCTTCGCTTCCCCCCCCCCTCCTGCTGCTGTCATCTTCGTGTCGTGTCTGTCCTAGTCTCACATACCAACGCAACCCCTTTGCTCCCACACGCTCCCGCACGCGCTTTGCCCTCAACATTCTTCCCCTCTCCTCTCTGACTGAGCCATCTTCGCTCCGCACCACATCATCACATCACGAGTCAGCCCTTAGAACAAGCTTCACACCACTCGTCAGCTTGTCAGATCTCAATCGGCTTGCCATATACGAGTCAGATCTCGTCCCTTGCTACCTCCCCTCCCAATCCAACCTGCGCCACTGTCGTCACATTGGCAGTTCCACGCATCCACAATGTCGGCACCTCAAGTCAACGGCGATGTGCCGCACTCCTCATTCCTGAAGGTAAACAGCCCCTTGCCTTTCCGGTGACCTTTCACCACCTTCCTCTGTACCACCACAGCGGAAACCAGTTCCGCAAGCCGGTTGCGCTGGACCGCTTTGTGCGCAACGACTGCCTCTTTCGCACGTCTCCCGTATTGAGGACCAAGGCTAACGCAATATAGCACCTGTACGGTTACCACATTGTCCACGATGGCATTGAGACGTTCAAGTCCAACCCTTACGGCGCAAAGTCCATCCAGCTCGGCGGCTCGGCCTACCAGACCTTTGCTGCTCCCATCGTGCCCTACTTCAACGGCCCCTACCAATACGTCCAGCCCTACTTCAAGAAGGCAGACGACCTAGGCGACAAGGCACTGTCAAAGGTCGATGAGCGGTTCCCCGCCGTCAAGAAGCCCACCAACGAGCTGTACACCGATGCCAAGGGCATCATCCTGTTCCCATACCACAAGGGTCTCGAGGGCCGCGACCACGTCTTGAGCCTCTACTCCAACGAGTACAAGAAGGCCAACGGTGGCAATGACTCCGGCTTCGCCTTGATCTCAACCGGCAAGGCTGCCATCACTACCGCCTTGGTCCTCACCGGCGAAACTGTCAAGTTCATTGGTGACTTCTTGAGCGCGAAGAAGGAGGATGCCCACAATGCTGTGGACAAGGCCAACAACAACTAGGAGGATCTTTTGGCCGATACCCCTACTTCCTGGCCTCAAAGGAAGAATGTTGCCTTTGACGACAAAGGAAAAGGCGTTGCCAACGAAACAGGTGTTGCCAACGAAACAGGTGTTGCCAACGGAAAAGGTCTTGCCGGCCCCAACCCCCCTCCTGAGGACTCTCAGGTCCTTATGCCGCTCCCCATAAAGGGAGTTCTCTGCCACCCTCTGAGGAGGAAGGTGAAGACACCAAAGTCACTGAGAATGACGTCGAGCTTCGATGAAGATGTTGCCCGCCCATCTGATTCCCGTCCATCTGGTTACAGCCCATCTCCTGGTGGTACCTGATGGCTGGGGTCAACGCGTCGAGATATCCCTGTTTCCTGCACTCATTATTGTGCTGTCCTGTTTTTCACAATTTACCCTTTTCTTTTACTTACGGCATCACAACTGTCGCTTCGTGTCTCTACATTGGCCGTGTACTACAGGTGGAGATGGATCTGATTCCTTCGAGCAAGGATGAATATTGTCTAGTCCGCATCTTCAAGACTTTGTTGATGGTTAGGGTTGCTGACATCGTTGTTGTTGCCGGGTTGTGCGCTATAGCAATGGGAGAAATACGTTCTATGGGTGTTAAGAGGGACAAAATAGCTTATAGACTTGTTACTCGCGGGGATGCGTGACTGTGTTAAATTTTCTGCCCCTGTGCGCTATTCGCTTTTACCTACCTCTTTGCCCCCCTAGCACTACGACCTGTGTCAAGCTATCGTCCTCCAATTGTTATGCCCTTTCTGATCATTGCGCCGCTCTTGGCCCTGATGAGCGTGCCATAGTATTGTATTACCCATCACAATTCGGCAAAGGTGGCGTCGCCCACCTGGGGCAGATAGGTGGGGCTCTTCCCGATGATGGACATCGCGTTCGCGCCAGCCAAGATGAGCTGATGTGCTAATAAGATTCGGTGAGTGTTTTAGCGCATGGCTGTGGCCTGGTGGTGTCAAATGTGCTGTGTTGTTGCGCCACACGCAGCTTTGGTGGACTTGCCTTGTGCCCCGAGGGTTCGCCCTGAGGATTTGAGCCCCGCTATGTCGAGGGTTGCGCGCGATGCCTGGTGGTGTTCTCTCTCTCTGTGTGTGTGTGTGGAAGAAGTGTTTGCAGCTGACTTGTGCCCTATGGCTGGTGAGCAGTTCCTGTAGGAGCTGAGGATGGGAGATCAAGATGGAGGTCGTAGGATGAGCGACTGTCCGTGGTGTTGGTGGTGGTTCTGAGAAGGCAGGTGTGGAACTCCCATACCCAGTCATCTAGATACTTACTTCGTGTCCTTCCTCTCTTCCTTCTGCCTGGCTTATGCTGTGTGGAAGCAACAGCGGAATCGATCCACAAGGACGAATGGGCAGTCCACGCACGGGTGGCTGGGGCAATTATCTGTCGAGGCTGGGTGGGGAGTTGTGCTATACGCTTCTTCAAGATACCTACCGCCAGTTGATATCAGGCATATTCAGTCACACAATTTACGCAAAGCCTATTCGTAGTCACAACATGTATATAGGCGACGCTGACTGCATGGTTCGCATGGAGCAGGTGACTATCATGACGACTCTCGTGTCTGACATGACTGTGAGCGGAGACCAGCGGTTCACCAAATTTTTTTTATTTTTTTTTTAGATCGTCAATGTAATCAATCTAGAGTGCCATTTGTCTTGGCTCTTCATGCTCATGGTAACTTTCCAATCAGGTCTTATTCCAGTCAAGGGTGCACTGACTTTTGTGAGATGTATCTAGTTGCTCAGGCTCGGACGCGGTGGATCCCCGAGGGTCCGCGACCTACCTCCAGATCTCATAGTGATCAAAGTGGTATCACACTTTGGCTCATGCATGAATGTGTGAGTCCACTCTCGTGGCGGCTGTTTCGTCGAGAGATACATGTGAGCCGTTCAGAGAGATAGCCTCCGTTTGAGCAAACTGAAGACATAACACCACAAATATCTTGGCCGCGTCCTTGGCTGGTCGTTGAGTGTCCAGACATTCCCAAAGTATCTCCGCGAGAAAAATGCATTGGAAACAAACGCCACCATATTGCTGATGGTAAACAGGTGGTTCAGTGACAAAATGGTTTTCTGGGCAAAAGTCGTCGGCTCAAAACGCCAAACCCCTGGATGAGTGGTTTCGTTCTTGATTATACATCCCGAAGGCGTTCGGTCCCTTGGCACAGTGGGTAAGCGCTCAAATACGAAAACCCTGGATGAGTAAGTCTATCGACAACTCCCTGTGCCCTGGGAACCAACGAAGCAGAGGGAGTCTTCGTCGTGGCTATTCGACCAGTTATCTTATTACACGGCGGAATAGAAGTAGGCAGCAGAGGGTGCCGACATAAAGGAGCCTGGACTTGAGCGAGGTGATACCTCACCACGACCTAGCTGCTGTGGAGCTGCTCATGGAACTGGAGCCCCAGGGCCACAAATAACAACACGAGGCTGATCACTACAACCATGGGTTGGTTCCTCACTTTGACATAGATAAAGTCCTCAATTCTTAAAGAAGTCGCCTGACTTATCAGAGATCAGTCCCATCAAGGCAAGTTAATCTATATCAAATCAACAACTAACGCCATCCCAACTCTTCCCCCTTAAGATCTCGAACAGGGGGTCGCACTGGGGAGGGGTGCGGTGTTGCATGATGCAGTAGTGGGCACCTTTCCTAGCTTTGTACTAGCAATTCAGTCACTCGTCGCAGTGGCACTGATCGCACATACCGGTTTGTCGATAGCTTTAGCCGTGGAGATCTCTGCGATGCCATCCGGCAAGATGGTGTCGGGGCTGACGGTGGTGGTGGTGTTTTACTCGGTGTGGTTCCCCCAGGGATGGATGGGGCTTGCTGTGGCGAGTGCAGCGCCCAGGAGGATGGTCTCGAGAGTGGGAACCAGTGTTTTGATCCGTTAGTGCTTGGGAGTGTAGTTATGGAGGGTAGAGGAGTGTGAATGGTGACAAGGTGGAAGGGTTGAACGGGGTGTGCTAATCGGTAAAGGAATAGTCCCATCTTTATATCCCTTTGAGTCTCCTCCAATTTAGTTAACATCCCGCAGCCCATCCATGTGACGGTATTGAAACCTCACTCGTGGCAAACAACGATTTGCATGAGTCTATATGCTGTTACGTAATGCACTGTAGCAGCAGTCTTCTTGACGGTCTTCAAAGGTGATATCTGTGGACAAAATCCCTTCCTTCATTACCCAGATACTTTAGCAGGCCTTCAAATCACAGTACTTATTCGAGGTATACACGGCGTATACGCGGCGTCAGACTAGGTTGCTCGTGCCCCGCGATGGCTTCAACCTTCAACATCGGTACTGATAGCACCGGGGAGATTGGACTGGACACGGCCCAACGCTACGACTGGTAGCAGATGAGGTGGCTCCCGACGGAGTACTGGTTGCAGAAGATTGGCAGGTCACACTTAGAAACTTTACATGGCGAAAAAGCGTTCATCAAGATGAAGTGTCTCGTGTGCTTATAAGACACTTGTTGACGTTCCACTCAGGAGAGGACCTCGAAGAATATAAATAGTTTGCACATAAGCTAAAACATAGATAATCAGTAGTCCTCATAATATCTAACAGTACCCAATAAAATTATGTTCATGCTGTAGACCGCAGGTGGTACGAAACCCCGAAAGAAACTACCAGCTTGCTAGCTAAGCACTCAGTTAGCGTCTGGCTCCGTCTCGAAGCGAAGGTGCAGGAGTCTGAAGTGCGAGCACTTTACACCTGTGGCCCCGAAGCTTAAAAGTGTCCGGGGCAAAATCATAGAGGAGCCGAGCAGTAAATATGTCAACCTACCTTCATTAGACCTGTCCGTTCTATCAACCGTCCTTCGAAACCCCGCAGCGCGAACAGCAAGCATCAGGCGCTGACCAGCGCCAGATGCTTGGCGATTCCCACCTCGCGCATCTCCAGGCTCATGGTGGTGCCTTATCTCTTTCATATGTTGTCAGAGCGACATTGAAGGAGAATCAAGGTCGCACTAAAAAGGCTTGAATTAGATTTCCAAAGGCGGGAAAGGGACAGTTGTTGAAGGGACGTTGTACATACTAGCGGACTAAGCACGCCGGTACCACTCACTCACTACTCACCCACAAGCGCAGGTGATGGCCATCCAGGCCCGGGCAAGTCCCGCAGCACTGGCATGCAACTCACCCATCAGCATCAAGATATGAACCCATTTATGAACTGAATAGAAGAATCAAGTACAGTCAAACATTTCACCAAATGCACGTCCCGGGCAAACAACCCAACCCACAAGGGATGTCGAATCGAGCATCGTCCAAAAAAAGACGCGCATGTGCCACAGATGAACCCGTGGGCGCCCAAAGTGGGACCCATCTACCTAGCCAGCCCACACATAACCCACGCAAGAGAGGGAAAAAATGTGAGCCGTCACACACATGCACAATACACGCCAGCGGGACGGACCGCAGAAAGGACAAGACAGTGGGCAGATGCGTTGACGTGCTCACGTTTTCCCCCTGGCCAGTGGCCACCACGTGGGTACGCCATACTTTGGTAGGCAGGTGTTCGTCCGAACACATCAGACACCAACCAACCAACAATACTTGGTTTGATCAGAGACACACAGTCGTCAGCCCCATTGTCCGCGCGCTTTTGGGGCGGATTGATGGATGGGTCGGCCATGCCTTGCTTCGATCGCTACCCGAGAGCTGGTTCCGCTCCCGCATTGCTCTCTGTGCGAGGACCCTTTCTCCGCCCAGGCACAGCATCCGATCGCGAGCTGGGCTGGCTGTCAGGTTTTGCGGTGTGTGAGAGGGCAGAGGGATCGCTGCTGAGCAAATCATGACAAGTGGAGGCGAGGACCGTCCCACCCAACCTTAATCGCGTGCCCCTGGGTTCAGATATACGACCTGTAGCATCCACTGGGAATGAGGGGAGCCCACAATCCAGGCCTGATGGGTTGACTCGCTTGAGCTCCATCACAGGCAGCCGCGGTCGTGATTTTAATTCCCCCTCCTGGTGGAGTGAGTGAAGGTGGCTTTTGGTGATGGTCGTCGGGGAGGCATCCCAGGGTATCGGCACCTCCCCTTGTTATGACAAGGAGCGACCCGAACCAGTGAGTTCCTGGGAGCGCGGCCCGCTGAAAGTTTGTCAGACCTCGGGTTGACTCGACGGATTCAAATGTTCTGCCGAGTTTTTCGATTCAGTGGAAGCCTGCCTCGTGTCGCTCTCGGGCAAAAGGCTCGAGACGGGGAATATCATCGGAGAGCCCCACTGATTTCCCGGAACTCCCACTTGGCCCGGCCGTGGATCTCGGATTATTGAGAACCTGTTTTTAGCCTTCGAGTACGATGTACGACGTGCGACGTACGGCAGGTCACCAAGCGCTCCAGAGCCGTCGATATGCTTCATACACATACATCTAAAGGCCTCATAACCAGCCGGCCGGCATCGCTGTTGCACGAGGTGGTATTGGAAAGGCCCGTGCCAGCCGGTACCTACTGCCACGTGACTGGACAGACTTCTCCAGCAGCCAACCGCGTCATCAGCAACCATGTCTTCCCCAAGACGCTGCAACCAGTGGTAAGGGACTGCCCCTTTGAGGAACGGAAAGCTAATCGGAAAGTTGCCGGAAGACAGGGCAGGGGTGGTCGAATAGGCAGGGGGCAGGGGACTAATTTCCGCCTGTCGCATGGTCGAGGCAGATTGGGGAAACAACTCCGTTTTTCTTTCTCCTCCTGGCTGAGTGTTGTGTGATGGACGGGTGGGGGGTCTGTGTGTCGGTCTCCCCTTCGTCGTCAGTCAGTCGATGACTTTGATCCGTTTCACCCTGGCCGTTTTCTCTTCCCAAGCAAAGGGCTAACGACAAAAACAACCATGCTTGTCACGAGGGTCTCCCTCTTTGATGATAGTGTCAATAGCGCAAACCTTGGAGGGGCAGGAAACCTGCCTAGGTCTGAGCGGAACCGTAGAATCGGGTTGAGTTCTCTTGGACTATCGTTCGATGTCTGAGATGCTTCGAGAAGCTATGCCGCCCCCCTCAAGACACCTGCCTCCCCCAACACAAGCCTAGCCCGTAGATTGTTGAGAACGGGCGGCCGACTGTCCGGATAAATACTCTCTCGACTGTATATGTTTGAAACACAAAAAGACATTGACCGCCATGGATACCATGGAGGTGATGGGGTGAGCACTCCTGCTGGTGATTGCTTGTGCCGTGTGCTCAAAGGTGGACATTCACCGTCTCATACTGTGGATCCTTCACTGTGTGTCAAGCCGCGACATGCAAAGCTGTGGCACACGAGGGCACGAGCACCCGCACCCATTTCTTCGTAGGCTCGGCCGTTTGGCCAGAAAGGTCAATCGATGATGAGGAATGACGAGAATTGCCTTGACTATTTGCTTGACCGAAAAACGTGGCCCGTGGAACCGTGAGAGAGGCCCTCGGAAGCTTTAAGCTTTCAGCACAGGTTTGGTGAGAGCGGCATTTCAATTCCCGTCGCTGTTTGCCTCAGAGGCCAGTGCGCCGAGCTGGCGGTCTTGGTTGACAGACGGGTTCGGCAGTCTCCTATGGTGAAGCGATGCGGGACCGCCCTGTCTGACAGCAGTGGAGCTTGGACTTTGGGCAATTAAGAACTTTTACTCGGCTGTCAAAATCTCTATTGCAACTTCGGAATGATCGGTCGGGATAGACTGGACAGCGACTTGCTTTTCCCAGATCGGCAGCGCGGGCTGCCCGGCGCCCGCAAGCAGAGGATTGCTGCACTGCGGTCGTAATTCATCTGAATTTTTGGCGACCGGCGGATCTGGTAGCGAGCTCACAGTGGGTTCACATTGGATCTGCAGTGCATGATGCGTGAGACATCTCTTGAGGAAATTCGGAGGGGCCAGAATCCAATCTCCCGAACCCCATCCCGGGTGCCTGGGAGCTCAACTGATAAGGGCTCAATAGCCGCGGGTGCCCAGCATTTTTGGACTGGTCGACAACGGGCGTGATACCAGGCGTGAGAGAGCTGCATTGGACTCGAGCTTCGGTGAACAGGAATTGGGGACAACTCGGTGGAAATTCTGGGCAGTTTTACCTGGCAGTATGCACCTATAGCAGGCTTGGTATAGATTGCTGATACGAGCTACCGTCACAGTCAAGGTGTGATATGTGACGGTGAAGCTCCTTTTCGAGTCATCGCGGCGAATGCTCTGCAATGCACCGGGGGCTCGGGTTATTTTTTCGAACGCCTCGTTGGATGCCCCTTTGATTGATTTGTTGCAGACAATTCTCCGGCTGGGCGGTCCGCAGATCAGGATGCTGCACGGCACAGAACTGTTGTGACCGGGGCACGCCGGGGGAACAGCATCTCCCTGCCTCATCTGATGTCTTGATCTCAGCGAGTTTGAGGCGATGACACCCTCGCGCTCGGACTGGTTTCTTGTAATCGACCCTTTCACTCCCTTCAGACCATCACACTGATTTGTCAATGCATCGCTATTTTGAGCATTGTCTGCGGACCGGCCTGCATGCGCGAGGGGTTGTAACGAACCTGATCGACGCGTCTGCACTAAGGCCTCCCCACACGATCTACTGGCGATATGTTCAAGGCCAGCCGGGCCGCACGTGAATGCCGCCCCCCCCCTCCCGACGACCTGTTTGTAGGCCGTGCTGGCTTGGCCCTCACGGGATAGTATGCTGTAGACGGTGTGCGTCGAGCCGAGGTCAAGGTCCTGGGCAGAGGGGAAATTCTGGGGTCTCCTTGCGGACATGAGTGACGCAGAATGGAGTTAGATGAGCGCAATTCTTCAGCGGCCGACAAAAAGCAAATGGCCGCCAATCGTCGGGGATGTGTGCACTCGCGCGATGGGTCGGCTTACGAACTCTGCCGCCACAGGGCCGACCACTGGCCCGGAGCAGCCAGAAGGGGATGCGGATTGCAGCTGGACAGCTGCTGGATCATGGCGGGAGGTCAAAGCGCAACACCCTCGGCAGGCGCAGCAGCGAATGACGCCGCCGTAGAGACAAGGGCAGCGGCGATAACACGGCCGCTAGACACTCGTTTGGGCAAGTGGATGATCATGGCTCCCGGGCACCGTCTTTGCTCTCGCAGCGGAAGCGGATGCAGCAGCAAAACCCCCTGATGTGCTGACGTGCTTGCTGTGCATGGGCATCGCCACTGTGAGGAGTCCCGAAGAACCTAGATCGCCCCGTGTGAGTTGGGACGAGCGGCTGAGGCACGAGGGTGAGGGTCTCGAGGGCAGGCGTGGCAGGGTACCGACAACAACAACATCAGGGCTTCCCTGCCTCGAAACGCGTCACGTTGCCCAAGGCACTGTAAGCGAGGGGACGTGTTCAACGTAGATTGTGCTTGCCAGCCACGTTGTTTCCCCTGAATTGCCGTGATACATGTGAGCTCATTCCAGTGGCCGAGTCGCAGCGCCACGGGATGATGGAGGGAGCTTGTGCTGCCAGAGGGACGGCAGGGAAGGAGAGACCAGATGAAGGCTGTGCGACTCAGGAAGTGTCAATAACATGAGGCAGGCCAGCATTGACGGAGGTCGGTTTAAGCCGCATCGTAGTCCATGAGACGAACAGTCCTGAGAGTCAGCTCTAGACCGCTGGCCCCCATGCCATCAGTAGTGCAACTGCCCTACTAGCCAGCCATTGCCAGCCAGGCAGCCAGAAACCGACCAAGTGTGGTAGACTAAAGCAGCGTTGGAGGACGCCCCGGCCGTTACGGCTTGCTCGTGGCGTGTCAGGATCTACGGAGGATTAGTGCTCGGACATGTTTCGACTAGTTGTGTGTTTCAACGTGGTCCAGCTCTCCGACTGTCGCTCATGGATGGTTCTTTTCGTGAGATAGTCTGACGGCGCGATGGCGAGCTAAGCTGCCGTTGTGGTGATAATGGCATCGGCGGCGGTGGCAACAGACAGCGATCACCTGTGAAGGCCGATGGGCCGAGGAATTGGTGGTGGAGATGACTATTGAACAATGTATGGAGAGATGGTGTTTGCCGTATCAGTCGAGTTAGAGTTAAGTCTGTCGAGGTAGAATTAAAATGTGGCGCCGGCAGTTGGTTCGCGAACCAGCCTGTGTGATTGATGCTCGAACTATGAGTCTGGATGGATATCATGTCGTCGATGATGTTGTGCTCTGGCCGCGAGTGGAGCAGTCAGGCAGTGAGTGAGTGAGTGAGTGACCTCTGGCCAGGTGTGGGACTCGCACCTCGCACTTCGTACTGTTCCGTGCTGCACTGCATCGTGGGCTGCGTTGCTGCGTGGGTTGGTGCAACTTGCAGGTGGACAGCGTGGGCACGTACCTGATTGCGCAAAATTGAAGAAGCTGCGATTGGGAAAGATTGGCATGGAGCCCCTTGCATGGCTGCCACGCCTAGGCCCATTGTGGATTGTATCTCCAGGGCCTGCAGCAACGATCCAGGGGAACGAGGCAGGGTCCGCACTCAACATAGCACACAGTGTCAATGGCCGTTTTCACCCACCGTATGTCTGTCTCTCTCTGATTGTCTCCAGCCCCCATCTCGCCCCTCCATTCCTCTTGGACGTCTCATATCGTGACAGAATTAGCGGCAGCTGCAATCCAAGCTTTGAAAGGATATTGCCGCAGCAGGTATGTAGGTCATCAGCAGCAGCAACACAGACTCGGCAGACCCAGATGGTAGCATACGTTCCGAGCTTGTGATGAGAACCAGCATCAACTCGCATATGCACACATGAGCAGCAGCCAGAGCAGGTTTGGCCCTAGCAAGGGCGACATAAGACAAGGCGATGAATGGCACGAGCCCCTCCAGGCCCCTCAACAAGCGGCCTCGCGGATGCACGCTGCGAACTCCGTCCTCGCCTGTGTCCTCAGCCCATCACACCCTCTGATTCATTCAAGTGAAGTCCACACACACAGCCTGCAGTCTGCACCTCATTGACAAAGCGTCTTGATGAGCGTCAGGAAAGGGCCACTGTGACTTGGCTTGCGGACGGACGGCGGTAAGCAGCTCCCGGCTGCATAATAAGTCAGATCATATTGCGATGCATTGCAGCCCGTACCGCCAGGACGTTCCGCATGCCACTGTGGTATTCACACTTGAGTCCTCCGATCGAGAGACCCACAGTTCCAAGACGGATCGCTGTATGACATTGGCCCTGGTGCTGCAGGAACAATTCACCACCTGGAAGAGCTTCCCATTTTTTGGCCCACTTCTGCCACTCACTCTCCACTCCAAGTTCTGCGGCTGTGCGGCTGGTGCTCTGCCGGTGAGGTGGAGAGAGAGCCTGCAGCTGCAAGCCACAGCCTCCGTTTTCTGGGGGACCCACAGTGCGCAAATTACGGTGCCCTGTGCCCTCGTCCGTATCCGTACTCCCTGCTTCCGACCTTGGTAGGTACCACAGCTTTGCCAACGGTTTCCTGTCCCAGTCCAGCCTGAGGACGTGGGGCCCCTGTAATTGATTCACAGTCGCGACCAGGGAAAGAAACGGCGCACGGCGGGTTGGCAGGTTGGTTGTGCTGGTTTCTGAGCTTGGAGCTCTGCTCTGCCCTCCGCCCTCCCACTTTCGTTCTCGCCCCCCCCCATGTCAACCGGGGTCCCACCGTCGCTTCACCTCTGCGTGTGGTGTGCAAGTGTGTGTGATTCCCTCCTATTTACCACCCTCCCTCCGTTTACCTTGCCCGGTTGTGTTCGCTCAGTCCGCTCTGCGCCTCCTCGCCCCCTTCTTCTACACCCTCGGCCCCCCTTTTTTGTTTTGTTGCTCTGCTTCGTCCCCCATCTCCATCCCATCTGCACCTGCTTGCAAGTGTCAGCGGCGAGGACCCATCTGGACAACACGGGCTCTCGCAAATTTGGGGGGATCATCGTGGAATCGAAATCAAAATTCTGGAACCTGGCTCTTTTCTTTCATATTCCGGTGTCTCGGACGGGACCTGGTCTACCTTACCCAGCATCCGCATCCATTCGATCAGCATTCCGAAATCCTTACGCCTCTCTGTCCTCACTCTAGCCGCTCCTTTTTTGACTCCGATACCTAGCTCACAGGTCACCCTGCCGCCACCACTTGGACTAACGCCCTCTTGCAAATATCCTTTGGACCGCCCTTGGATAACCCACTGACTTGGACTACCAATAATCTCTGCCTCGTCCTCACTGGTAGAGCTCGCCTTGGACAATTGGGCCATCAGCTTGACGACTGCTTCGAACAGCAAGCTCTAGAAGCGCCCAACCGCCCCCCTCCTAATTCGGACACCGACCGTTGGTCACACACACGCCAACATGGCCCCCTCGCTGACCGCACACACCTCCTTCACCCGTCCTCGGACGAGTGATCGCGATGCCCGCCCTACTACCCGCGACCAGGGCGACAACAACCTGATCATCCCCAGCCGGACGTCGTCGCTGCATTCGAGAATCACCCAGCCCATCCCCTCGACCCTCAACGCCAAAGCTCAGCAACGGACACCCAAGACACTCACACATGCCTACATGGTCTGCGGTGTTGGCCGGGAGCCTTCCCAGTGGGTCAAGGCCCCGGCCCCGGCTCAAGGCAAAATCGGACACATGAAGGGTGCTGTTGGCCAGTTCTGGCTGCCAGAGATTCTGGGCAGTAGCCCCAGGTTGGAGCAGGATAATGACATTGCTCGTTCCTTGCATGCTGCCATGAGGGTATGTCGTCTTTCACCTAGATAGGGCGGCGAACGTTGCGCTAACGAATACTAGGCTTGTTTCCCCCACGACGTCGAGATCTGCACAGGCCGTAGCCAGCCTCACTGCGTCCACCACGCCTTTGTCCTTCAGCAGGACTCCTCACACACCCTCTATGGCATTTGCCTGAGGGTTTGGTCGCGCGCCGACGAGAAGCGTGCCGAGACTATCCGCGATCTGAGGAAGAGGACGGAGCCCGACTTCTACGACAACACCGATGAGACATACTGGATCCCCTACTGCTTGTCCTTCCTCTCCCGATACCCACTCTACAACCTGCTTGGTGACTACCTGCGGGGAATGTGGATTCACTGGAACAAGGCTACCAACCTTTTCCATGCTGAGGAGGTCTCGAGGATCCTGAGCTTCCCCGCGCCCCGCCTCAACGACCTGGTGCGAATCGATATGAAGGACTATGCGCTGTGCTACCAATTCCCGTCGTCGCCGACTGGCTTCCAGAACTTTGCCATGTGGCCGTTGTTTGCTTGCCTGTCTATCCCTAACATCGTTGGAGTCGTCGAGGCGGCTATCTCACCGACCCGTCGCATCATCTTCGTGAGCCACTACCCGGCCATACTCACCGTCGCTGCCGAGACGATTCGATACTGCGTGCGCGTTTATGAGTGGAGTGGGCTCTACGTGCCGGTGGTGCATGCCCGCCACGCCAAGGAGCTCGTCCAAGAGCCCGGCCCATACATCTTGGGTGTTACCGCCGAATGCCGTTCGCTTTTCACCGCGCCTAACGATGCTCTCGTGGTTGACTTGGACCGCAACTTTGTCCTGACTTCAGACCCGCCAACCGCCCTGACTCCTAGCCAGCGCAACAAGTTTGTCACACGCCTGACTCAGGCTCTGAACGGGGACGTCACCCCGTCTGGCGTTCCACAGCACCTTCGCTCCGCGTATGGCGGCGGCAAGCTTGTGCCAGCTGGTCAGATCATCGTCATGCGAGGCGAGGTCGAGTCGATCCAGGACCCTGAGTGGTGGAACCAGGACTCCATCATGGCTGTCATGGACCACGTTTGTGAGAAGATGGGTCGCAACAGCGGCATCAAGGCCGTCTTCGGTGGATCTGTGAAGAAGCCATTGATGACCAAGGTGTCCATGAGGCACCTGAACGAGATCGTGCGCGAGAGGAACCAGTACTCGCGCGACGCCCAGGAGGCCTGGCAGGACTTCATCAACCTGAAGGGTCGCATGGATACCGAACTCGCCAAGGTCACCAAGCGCAACAATTACCTCAACGAGGAATTGGAGAGCTGGAAGCAGCAGGTATGTTTGGTACAATGGCCACTTTGGAAGGCAGGGCAAGCAATGCTAACTTATCCCAGTTCCTCAAATTCCAGGCCTTTGCCGAAACCCTCACGAAGGAGACCCAAGACCTTAAGGTCAAGATTGAGGGCCACAAGAGGGAGAACCGTCGCCTGGGTGGTCTCATTGACCAGCAGAAGGATGATGCCGCCCGCATGTCCGTCCGCCTCACCGGAACCGAGAAGCAGCGTGATGACGCACTTGAGGCTCTTGTCCTCCAGCAGGAGATTGCTGAAGAGCTTGAGCGCGAGCGCAAGAGGAACAAGAAGGAGCTTGCTGCTATGCAACACACCAACGTGACCATCATGCGCCAGCGTGACGAGGCCCGCCGCGTCGTGCTGCACTTGCGCAGCCTCATCGGCGGCCAGAGCCACCACATGGAGCACCTTGTCCAGTCCTTGACCCACCCCGTCGATTTGGAGGAGGAGATTGCAAACGGCTTCGTTGCGGCCACCGAGGAGGACGGCGGCATGTCCTCGGTCGACAAGGAGCGCCTCATCAAGGCTGCTCGCAATAGCAAGCGATTCTCGACTTCGAGCTTCTTCGACGTGGCAGACCGCCACCTGAAGGATAAGACTGACGCCATCTCCCACATCATCCGCAACATTGCAGAGCAGTGCCAGGCTGCTGTGGAGGGTCTGGACCTGGCGCTCGACGCCGAGACTGACACGCCTACTGCCAACCGCCGCCGGAGCAGTAACCTCTCGGGTCGCTACAGTGAGGATGGCCGCTCGACTGCTGCCTCTGACATGGGCGAAGACAGCCACCTCAACCCATCTGGACGCACATCGAGCATCCCTCCTACTCCCGACCTGATCCCCAACCGCAGTTCGACCAGCATGTCGATCGCGTCGACGATGACGACACCTGAGCGATCATCGCAGCAGTACAGCATCGGCCACGAAATTCCGACCAAGATTGTCGAGGATGACGAAGAGGACTACACGGAGCGCAGTGACAACGACATGCCTCAGCAGGAGGCTGTCGTTGGCAAGCACGCCGAGTCCCTCATCCACCGCCCCTCTGGCGCTCGAATAAGTGCATTAGGTGGGCCCCGGTGAATCGCAGTGAAGCAGGGTCCCCCCAGCAAACGGGGAGATCCTGACTTCAAGAAACGGCGATCCATGGAGATGCAAGCAGCCTGCGATTGGGCAGAGCAACAGGCGAGACGAAAAGAAGAGGAAGCGGCGCAAAGGAAAAAGAAGCGCGATGCCGACTTCAAGAAGAGGCGGTCCATTGAATTACTTGCGGGCTACGACCAGAACATCCACAAACTCCGAAACTGGAGATGAACAGCGAAACGCAGCGGAGACAACATGCCCATGCATGCGCCCATGGCCAGCCGTTGACGTTGGAAATTTTTTTCTTTTTTCGAGAACATTGATCATTATACCACGGGGATGAGCTTCTGGGAAGATTTTGAAGCTGATACGTAATGAGGCGTTGTGGAACTTTATCTCGAGACGTCTCAGATTCCCCACTTGATATTTTTGTTTCTTTGAGTTTTCTTTGCCATGTTCCTTTTTTCTCGGCAACGTTGAGCATTTTGAGCGGATTTGGAGGGATACTTGCAGGGGGAATGATGAACTTGTGGTTCTATCATGTCCTTCTCGCACCCCGCTTGTCGGAGCTGGCGGAAGTTTTGAAAAAACGGCGGTGACAACTGGCTTGGACGGGACACGTTTTGTTCGCCTGGACCCGGACGTCGGAATCGTGTATAGGACCTCAGTGCTGGGAGAGAAAAGCTTGGGCGCAGATTCTTGAGTGTGGTGGTGGCGTGTGCTTGTGTTCTTCTTCTCCTCCCTCACCGCGCGTACGATGTACGGCTTGGTGGTATTCTTCTACTCTCCCTACCTTACCTTTTTTTATTGATACCTCCATACAACCCCCGACCACTGCACACACAGCTTCACTTTGCGATTCTCTCTCCGTGTATTTGACCACATACATTCGGATGCTATACGAATCAAAGATTATTAATTCAAAATATCCCATGACTTGTGCCACTCGTGAAATGCGACGGATGCCAACGTCTTAGCAATGAAAAAGAACATTCATGTAAGCAACGAGATACTGCTAAGTCTCGTTCTCGGGATCGCCCGTTGCCACGAGTTGGACAATGGGGCCGGCACTTCAAACGGGAACCGCCGCCCTCCAGGACAGTGCCTGTAGCTGGCACTGCTTGCTTTTTGCGATTCCGTTTCATCCCCAGAATCTGGGACTCCTCACTCCGTAACGGGAAGTACCGCAAGAAAACCCTATCTCTATCCCTCTCTGGGGACAACAAGGGCAAGGGGTTCACCCTTTTTAGAGTTGCGAGGCTGGGCCCTTATACATATAATTCGCGTTAGCAGCCTTGAAGCGGTTTAAGGTTGGGCTCTGAGCGGCAGTTCCCGCCGATTGAGGGGGGATCGGATTGATCGTCTCATGCAATAAGTCTTGGGTTAATGTATGGGGATATATAGTATATAGTTGTTGGGGCATGGATATTCGCGATGCGACATATATATGACTTATCAACCATTCTATGGAAGAGAGATATCGGATCTGGGGCAACGGGTTAGTCTAACTTGCAACGTACATATTGGCATCTAAGCTGCTAAGCACGATGCAGCAGCGAGACCCGGCAGCCGGCTAAAAATTCCTGCGTGTCGGTGCCGCGGTGCCGACGTGATTGGGCAATGGCCTGACAAACCCCTGACACGATCCTTGCTCAGCATTTAGAAATCATGCGCTAAGATCTGCTCTTGGCCCAGCTAGCTGCCCAGTGGCCCCAAGGCCTCTCTCTCTGGCTTGTCTGACCCTCTTTCTCCCGAGGTCCCGCCGTCCGCAGGGCCCAAATTCAGCCAGCCGGATATTTGCCGTCTGCTGCTGACACGCCGTTTACTAAGGCCGCCCGGCGGGGCGATTAATCATTTTCAACCACTGACGTCTGACGGCGGGGGACACAATTAGCTGGCGCGATGCCCACGCGATGTTTAGAAGAGGAGGCGGAATGTTCTTGGAACTTCTTCACCCATTACTGTTCACACAGTCATCTATAGTCATCCTTGTCTCGCTCTTGCAGCCTTGATTTCAGCCTCAGGTTCTTACAAAATAGTGGTCTCGGGCCTACCTTCCCCTCATGAAGGTTTTCGCGATCCTACTCTCCATCACTGTTGGAATCTTGTCTATAGTACTGTTCAAGGAGCACATTCTCGAGACAGCCTCGGCCGTATATAACAACCTCGTTATTTTTAACACCAGCACGACCAACAGCAGCAGCAGCAGCGGCAGCAGCGAGACAATGGCAGCGAAAGCGAGCATCCCACGTGCGATCCGCAAGGCCTTCCTGGCCGTCGAGCAAGCAGAGGGCGCTGGCGCGCGCGTTAGGAGGTCCATCGGCACGCCGCAGCTCAAGAACTTCTCGCCCTTTTTGATGCTGGATCACTTCTCCGTGAAGCCGGGCGCTGGATTCCCAGATCACCCACACCGCGGGCAGGAGGTACGTCCATTTTCTCTCACTCACATTCACACTCACATCATTGATCCACTCTCATCCGATCCTCAACCCCTGAGCAGCACAGACACCACCTTCACTCTCGTCTGACCACCCACCACCCCCAATTCAGTCTCTGCCAGGATAATAGGCTAACATCAAATGAACCAGACAATTACATACATGCTCTCAGGCGCCTTCGACCACGAGGACTTCGCCGGGAACAAGGGCACCATCCACGCGGGGGACCTGCAATTCATGACGGCGGGCCGGGGGATCGTGCACAGCGAGATGCCGGCGCAGAACGCCGACGGCAGCGCCAACACGGGCCTGCAGCTGTGGGTGGACCTCCCCAAGGACCTGAAATCGTGCGAGCCGCGGTACCGCGACCTGCGCGCGTCCGAGATCCCCAGCGCCACCTCGGACGACGGCAAAGTGACCGTCAAGGTCATCTCGGGCCAGAGCCACGGGGTCGATTCCGTAAAGGACCTGGCGTACACGCCCGTGTGGCTGCTGGACGTCACGATCAAGCCCGGCGGCCGGGTCGAGCAGCCTGTTCCCGAGGGGTTCAATGCGTTCTTGTATACCCTGGAGGGCAAGGCGCTGTTTGGCGCGGAGAAGAAGCCCGTGCCGCAGTATCACAATGTTGTGTTTGAGCTGGAGGGAGATGCGATTGTCGCTGAGAATGAGGAGGGGGCCGAGGGGGACGCGCGGTTCGTCATTGTTGCGGGCAAGGTGCTCGATCAGCCTGTTGTGCAGTACGGCCCGTTCGTGGTGACCTCGATCGACGAGGTCCAGGAGGCGCTGTTCCACTATTCGACGCACACTGGTGGTTTCGAGAGGGCTGAGGGGTGGGCGAGTGAGATTGGGAAGTCGATGGTGCACTGAGCGGACGCTGATTGGATCATCGAGTATATGCTAACATACCCGTGTGTTCTTTGGTGTCTGGCGTCGTGAGGGAAGGTATATGCATTGTGTTTCTTAGCCTGGGGAATTGGACATATATTTGTTTTCGCATTCAACGCTTCAATACCAACGTGTTTGTTTGATTCGTCTGCCAGAAAATGATCGATCACTCTGGCCCCCACTTTAAGCGCCGTCCTGTTTCGTGGGCACGTTCGCGGCACGGGTCGTTCAAGCGGCCTGGCTGTGTATGCCGTGTAACCCAAACATGCAAGACGTGCAGGCCTCAAGCTGCAAGGTTCTGTTGAGGCCTCAGGCGTCTAACATGGCCTCAGGAGATATCCCCTCAACCCGATGTCTCAGATCCATTCTCGTCGTAGGAGCCTTCGCACGGTGTCACTGCTTCTACCACGCAACGGAAATTGCCCACCGATATCATGGACCCATTGTCGATCGCTAGCGGTGTTGCCGGCCTATTCTCTACTGGAGTTACTATCTGCAACGGCCTCATTACTTACTGCCGGAATTACCGGTCACGCGAGGATGATCTTTCTTCGCTGCAGGGAAATGCTGAGCGGCTGAAAGAATATCTTAAAGTCCTCGAAGGCCATCACCATGTGACTGGTGTTGCATCCGAATGCCCAACCCTGAAGGCATCGATGGACGAGTGTATAGTGGCTTGCACGAATTGCCTGACTGAGTTGAACCAACTTAGCGACAAGTACTCACCAAAGCCCTCGAAAGGCTCAAATTCGTCATCACATAGTGGTCTCATTCGAAGGGCATCGTATCCCTTCCAGAAGGACAAATTCGAATTTTTCAGGCGCCAGATACACGAGCTACACTTTACTCTTTCCTGTCAGATCGGCCTGCTGAACTAGTAAGCAAATCTAAGAACTACTGCCAGTGGAAACGAGTGATACAAAACTGACCTCTTGGACGTTAGCGATTCCTTGAAGAAGCTGCAACAACAGACGCTGTCGAATTCATTGAATCTCTCATCAATACTCACTTCTGAGAGTCAGGAAATAAAGGCCCAGATAGCCGCACTGGTGCCTGATGCGTCAGAAGCTCTTGTGGCCCACGTTTCGAAAGGCCAAGACTCGTTGCATGCTCGACTTGACAGTCTGGAAATGATGATAAAGTCATCTTCTCAGACAATGCAGATACGAACCATGCCCGATGGCCCAAACAAGTCTAATGCTAAGATCACTCGTACCACGACCGATGACTTTGGGTATACACCAAGCGTGAAAGAAGCGGACCACGAGCCAAACCCGCCGCCATATACCCAGCAAACTTCCTGTGTAGGAGAGAGCTCCTCGAATAGTAACTCCTTATGGACGCTCAAATGCTTTTGCGCAAGCTCGATATCCCCTGCTTACCCAATCACACATGCAACATCTTGCTACCTTTCACTCCGGCACAGGCAACGGAGGGCTCTCATTGGCAAAGTCAAGCTATTCAACTACTTCTTTCAGTTCCAAATCGCCGTCGAATACTCCCAGTACGCCTTCCTACGCAGTTTACATATACAGAATAATTTTACCATCCGGGCCACGGTCCCCGAGGGCTCGCCAGCCTTCGAATTGCTCGACGACACGACGTTTAACATGGCTCGGTATACATCAGTGCAGGCACTACGAAGCGGCTTGCAGTCGTGCCTCACGGGACTTCAGCGTTTGTTCATGGAGGGGCGTGCCTGGCCTACTGACATCGAGACAAACTCTGGGAACAACTTATTGCATGTGAGTGACCGTCCCTCGGAAGCTTTAGGTGTCTCAGAGGCTGACACTTTGTCAGGTAGCGTGCAGTGCAGTCTGGTACCTGCTCGCTGATGAAATGAAAGAGGTATATTCGCAGTTCCTTCAGACACTCGTAAACTTTGGTGTTCCATTGAAAGATGCCAGCCGTTCAGATGAGTACGTCTTGCCGACATGCAGCCGATTGGGCTGTGTATCTCGCTGCTGTCTCATGAGTACTAAAGCAATGGCGCAGGACTCCAGTCGGCATCGTCATGCAAACCCTGGTAGACATCCGCAGGTCTAGCTTCACGGGTATCACGGTCGCAACTGGCCTGGCAAAGGGCCTTCTGGACCTTGGCGTGGATCTACTGGATATTATGCCCCTGCAAACACTTGGCCCTGCGGTCCTTACAGTCCTCGGCAACGAAATATTTGATGAACAAGGCAGTGAGTGACCTGTGGGCTGCGTATTCCGCGAGACAATAAACTGACCTCATGTTAGCGATGGATCAGGACGACTTGCCCCGAGCACTGCTAAAGAGAAATGAGGTCAAGGTACTCGAGATCCTAAAGAGTAGCAACACTCAGAGACATCTTTCGACAAGAGGGAAAATCGGAGAGACTCCTCTGCATGTTGCAACATCCTGGCCGCGCGGCATGGAGCTGCTCCTGGAACTTGGAGGAGCTGCTGTCTCCGCAATGATCAACGCCGGCGACGACAATGGCTCAACAGCACTTGACTACGCTCTCAAGATTAATGAGCCTGATTGTATTAAACTACTATTAGAGGAATCTGCCGAGATCGATCTTGAATCGATTCAAAACATTGGCAAGTGGGAACAGGGCAGGGAGAAGTGGGCCGTTACACCTCTCCTAACCGATGCACTGGCTCAACGCCGGAGGGAGCTACCGCATTTCGTGAGCGAGAGTGTCCGCCAAACGACCGAACTCAAGGACTTCAGCATTGAAGAAGGAGACTTGCTGCAAGAAGACGCTTTCGAGGTGGTCCAGGCACTGCTCAACAGCGGGATAGATGCTCCCAAAAGATTCCGGGGCATTCGGCCGGGCTCGGTGTACCACAGCGCGCACATGAACCTCGAGCTGGCCCAGTCCTTGTTCAGCTCCGGGTTCGACCACACAAATGTCAAGTTCCTGGGCTTCACGCCCCTGATGACTGTGGACCTCGTCGCTCTGACCCGTCGACACGAGGCTGCAAACCTGCTTGCCAATGAGCGCGGGGCACTTGACCTCGTCGACTGGTTCATCTCCCACGGAGAAGACCTGGAAAGACGGATACCGACAAGCGCTGTCACTGGGATGGGGGGATGTGAGGAACGGCACCGCGGAGCCTGCTTGGCTCATCGCGTCGCCAGCGAGCTTGGGCGGTGCCTGCGCTGGCCTTTGGCCCTCTCAAGTGGTCGGTGCACGGCAGTCCTGCCGAGAATACTGTCATCGCCTGTATCAGACTCCTGTTCATGTCTCTGCACGCGAAACGGATGCAGTCCAGAATCAGTCTTCACGCGGGAGCTGTGGGGCAGCATCCGCGGGGGCGTCGCGCCGGATGAACAGCCAGCTCTTAGCCAGGGGGCGGTGCGTGTGATCATGAATCTTTTGACAACGCAATTTTCGGGCCATCCGGGAGCCCGCAAATTTGCGTCGGCCTTCATTCGTGTCGGCACGTTTGAGCGGCTCGGACTGAGCCACACTTGCTGCAGATTCATTGATAATGGTGGCAAATATGAAAGCCCTGGAAACGAGGTCACTTTTGCGATCTTGAAGGGAGAGTACAAGATGATCAACAAAATGGACGCTGAGGACGTGACTGAGATCCAAGAAGAGGAGAGGTACCTGGAGGGGCTGCTCGAGAATCTCGTGGATGAGTTTGAAGTCAAGTACGAGGAATTGGGGTTGCCTTTCGGTGACTTCTTCCTCAAGTATTGGTGGGTCCGCATGGATGAGGTCGATGCAGGCAGCAAAGTTTGTCAGGAGGAACTAGAATCTCTCCGGGAAACCGGTGTGGTTCTTGATGCATGAGAAATACACTCTGACTTGCTTTCCAGGCAAAGTACTCTGTGAGGTCCTGTTTCCACCTGGACGACTCGCTTTCGGGTGATAGTGCCGTTGGTACTTGAATGTTCAGAGACCGCTGAGACAACTGTCAGGGTGGGATTCTCCAGCGCAAGAGTATGGAAAATGAAAGGCTGCCCCAGAAAGCCTCAAGGAACAGATAAATCCCATTGGCCTGTCCCTTTCCACCGCAATTTCCCTCCTGCCCATCCACTGCGACCTCGGTGTGTTACCTCTTCTAGGCGGCTACTAGACAGAAAGAGGAGGCTTCGTGCAGAAGATTCCGTATGCTCCAATAAATATACAGAGGAAGAAAAACACAACATTGAACCCGGCAGCTGAATGGAGGACAATTTGCCAGAAGGCTGCGAGAAGGCCTACATGAAGCAGAGCGATGAATCCAATGAAGATCTCCAGATGAGTCCGCCCCTGGCAGATGCAGATATATCAGCAACTCGTCACGGGAACATGGACTGTTCTGAAGAACACTTACGACAACAAGTCCACAAAACCAGCAGGCACGATTGCCATGAGCGCGGTCAATCATCGTGAGACACCAGAAGACAAAAACGAAGGAGGCTATCGCGGAGAGGACGCCGACCACTAAAGTTGCGATCTTGCTCCCGAGAGTGTTGAATGAGATCGACAAGATGTTCAAGACGACGCGAAGGATGATAATGGCCCACATGCAGAGATGACGCACAATGGTCCGCCAAGTCCCATTGAAGGACCAGGATCTCGTATATTCGCTGAAATTGAGGCAGCTACGGGATGCCCAGGAGCCCTTGGGACCGTCGTCTATGGTGGTGGTGCCATCCATGTTGAGTGAATGATGGGGTCTTGGTGGGCGAGACCTGGTGCTGGGTAATTGTTGCCGAAAAAGAGAGAGTCAACGGCCGAGACGATTTGCTGAACAGCAACTCTTTCACTACTCGAGAGCTGGAAGAGGGAAGAGAAAAGAAATAATTAAAACGCGTCTGTGGGCAGATGGTGTACCGGGCGTGTCGGCACACACATACCCTAGGTATGTCATTGAAATCGGCGGGATCCCAACCGAACCACCTCCAACCTTGTGTTCAGATGGAGAGCTTGAAACTTGTCTCGTGATAAGTACGTAGATATCTGCCGAATATTTGTGTTCCAAACCGTTGATTCGTGACATGTCCAGGGAGCAAACATGAATGGTGAGTGCACCATACAATCAAGCACCAGATGAAAACGGATGCAACGGCTATCAAGGTTGCAGTGTCACACAATTGAGACAGTGTAGAACCCCAATAGTCCAATAATGAGCAGCCTGCATCCATGTGCAACTGGTGATACCGGATATGGAATCGGAGTGACACAGCTTGTACTGTCGAACGCTAAATGAGTGTATCAATTTGCCTCTCGTGTGTTAACAAGAAAAGCCACAGCTACTAGGAGCATAGAGCTGGCATTATGATGAAAGGGATATTCAAGATCGTCTGGTGTTAGGAGACGAAAGGGACGAGGGTAGGGCGATGTAACACATGCCCAAAGCACAGTATTCAAGCCCATCACCGACGAATAACATCCCAACGGTTTCTTGTTACTCTGTCAGATGTTGAGCCAGAAGGCCCACGTGTATCGCCTGGTCCCAATCGCTTGAACCCATGAGCTGGCCCAAGCCAGGTGAGTTGAAAAATGGGGGAAAAGAGAGGAGAATGGTCGTGGGATAGATACCGTCAGTGCATGTTGAATGTTTGTCGAAGAAGCAAAAAGGTTCGGCGAGCTAAGGCCTACGTCCTTTATTTGGCAGGTTGTCTTTGGTGTGTTTGATCGAGCCATTTCTCTTTTTTTGCGCTCAGTGTGTGTCGAACGTGTGCCCCGCCATCCCCCAGCCGCCCCTGCTCTTTCTGATTTTTTTTCTTCTTTTGGTGTCGAGTCTGACTTCTTGACCACTGCACTACGTTCTTTTTTTTCTCTCTTTTGCTGTGGGCGGCTGGTGTCAGAACATGTCTCGTTGCCCTTATAAGTCTTAGTCTACTCTAGTAGCAACCGGCGCTGTGCCGTGGCCCGCAGTGAACTTTTGCCCAGGGAAGGATTGATAGGGGGAGGGGGTTGCCGTACTAGTAGTCAGTAGTGTCGGTACAAATCCAGGAAGCGTACCTTTTCAGCCTTCGGACCCCTGATCTCGAAAGCAAATATCGGAATAAGACCAGACCTCCAGGGCTCTTATATCTCCCAGACGCTGCGTGGTCGTGAATGTCTAGTTAACAGGGTATGTGGGCACGAAACGTGGGCGTCCGCAACAAGGATCATGAGGGCTTTGAGCAGTTATACATCACCAGAGGCACAGAAGGGACCCTATATGCCCAGGTGACTATGTGAAAAGACTATGAAGCTCTTCTCCGTTGTGGGCTTGAGTTTCTGAATGAGAGATTAAAGGTAGTCGCTGAGGGACTGCAGACGGGGGCCGAAGCAAGTTCTCTCGGCTGTATCGTCATGACAATGAGAACTGTGTTTTGCCCGCGCATTCCGAACTAATAGTATGAATATTATACTGATCTAGCGTAGAAATTTGACCTGAGTCACGAGAGGGCCGGTTGATCAAGCTACAACTAGGCACGGCACTAAGGCTGACTAGGGGTATTGATGGGCAACCTTCAAGAGAGCAGTTCTATTCTGTTAGTGACCGCTCTGACGTGAATTTAATTCCAAACATTCACGAAATCGAAAAATATTTGTGACTCTGACAAGCAACAAGACTGCGCGTAGCAAGTACTATTTCAGACAAATAAAGCTTCATTCGCCCTATTTGCAATGTCGTGGGCTTTCCTATATTTTGCCTGGCTCAGCGTTACTACTTCGATCGCTCAGTGACGCCATTAGCTTGTATTGAATCAGTCATGCTCTGTCATACCAGTGTGATATGAAATCGTATGCTCTATACGCCGGAAGTCGCCTGGTCATCCACTTTCTTCCCTTCTATTGCAGCTTGCTGCTCTTCGGCAAGCATATCAGCTGGGACGCGGTCAGGGACATCGTTGGTAAGAACGATCATCGGACCAAGGGCTGCAGCCATGAGACCAAAAGTAACGCTGCTGGAATCGAATAGTCAGAATCCGTAGCTATGGAGAACAACAAATGATCATGTGACTTACAATCCAACGAGAGTACTTAGATTCGCGTTCGTGTTAAGACCGTAGGACACAGCTTGGCCCACTGCTTCGACGCACCTGAATGCGGCTCCATTGCGTACATTGGCTATGGTTTGTTAGGCCGTTTGACTCAAATTGAAATCTGAAGGGGAAGCAACTCACATTGTGCGTCAGTCGCAAATGAGGAGATGAGCCAGTACATGTACGATTGCGAGAGCGGACCGGTGGTCTGCACGAAGAAGTACGGCAGAAAGGCTGAGGGGTAGAGCGGCTCGTCCCAGTCGATGGCGCCGGGATTGTGTCTGTCAAACCGCGTTTGCATGATGATTGACCAGATGTAGACACCCATATTGAGCAGGACGACCGTATAAAGACCAAGCTGAGCCCTCCGTCGTTGACTTAGACCCTTGAGGTCAAGGATGAAGCCTAGTCCAAAACAGCCCACACTTGGAGAATCGGGTGTCAGCACAGTAGTACGTGACGGAGAAATAGGAAGGTGTAAAAGGAAGTACTGCTATACTTACATGCAAAAGAAGGGTGATATCAGCGATGAGAGCGCCCGAGCCCGAACACTGAAATACGTGGCCAAGTATGTAGACCAAGTTCCACTGGAACATGAATCAGTTCAGTTATTCAAAGTCGTTTGAGAAAGATGACTTACATGTAGAAGAAAGACCAGAATGCCCAAATGCAGGATAGAAGTATCAGCTTTGAAGTTGCAGTAACCTTGATCTGCTTTAGTTCTTGCTTGCTGCTGAGGGCCTCGGATACGACGATCCTGGTGCCGTCCGACCTGACAACCCGTTCAAGTGGGGATATGAGGAACGCGAAGGGTAATCTGCCCATATGCGTGTCAGTTCCAATTTTATTGCGCTATTTGAAGCTGCATGGTTTGTACTGACGCCAGACACTCGATGATGACAAAAGCGATGTACGTGTCGGGAGTGACACCTCCTTCGACACCCTTGATGTGATTCTTGGCTAAGCTGTGGGGCTGTCAGTAAGCATGATCTGTTTGAATATGTAAGACTGATGTTATTACGTACTTGATTCCGCCGCCAACAAGCTGCCCCAGGTTGCGGGATACGATCCAAAGTGCCAAGTATCGGCCTCTCACCCCTGATGGTGCAAGAGACAAGATAGAGCCTGCTTCCGCGACGTACCAGAACCCAGTCCCGGCACCGTTGAGGAAACTGGCAAGAATAAGGAACTGATATTTCCGCAGTCAGAGAACAAAACTTAGTCTTTGTAGATCATAGCTGCTTGAGCTTACCCATTGATTTCCATAGTTGCTATTGGTGTAGTACGATGCACCGCGAATGGGAAATGTTGCGGCACCGATGACTAGAGACCACTTGACCCCGAGCTTATTTACCAGGGGACCACCGAACGCGCAGACTATGGCAAGCATAGTGTAGTTGATCGCAGTGCTGATGCCGAATGATGCTTGTCAGCACAACTTTCGATTTGCAAATTGGTTTGGGGAGGATGGACTTACGCAGTGTTGGAGGTCTGCGGTGTGGCGAGACCACCACCACCGAGGCCTAGAGGAAGGTTAGTATACAATACAGAACGAACATAGATTTTGGAGATGGCATACCGGCGATGGCATCGTCCATAGCTGGCCCACAAAATGCTTGGACACTGAGGAGCATCATCTGGGTCAGACTAAGCTGCCATATCCGTTTCCACAGCGGAACGTTCCGTCTGTACGCCTCCATATCGACGAAGTCCGGATTCGCATTAGTGGTGGTATTCACCACATCAAGGGACGGACCCTTTTCTCCAGTGGCTTCAGTCCCACCGGGAGCGGAGGTGCTATCGACTTTCATGATGGTCTCGAACGATGCTGGAGTGGGGGCTTGGGAGTCGATGAAAGTGACAGAAGCAAGAAGTCGAACGAAAATGCGCCTTGCTCATACGACTATTTGTAAAGTTTCTCAAGGCTCTGGGTCTAGATACATATAGCCATGCGAACAAGCTTCTCCTCATGTGCCTGTCCGGGATGGTGTTGCTTATCTGTGGGCCTGGGGATCAATTACCATGTGCCTTCTCCAAACACACAATATGGGGTAATTTCCCCGACTGAGACCATGTTTCGTGATGGTTGGACACTGATGCGCGCGCCCGTCGGACGCGATCGATGGGCCGGGAGCATTTGTGCCGACACGACTTCACCGTTACTTGCACAGTCAATCTCCAATCTTCAGAATGACAACAAGGGGGTGTCACGTCCATTGAGATCCACATTTATATGTCTAATTACTGGTGATTCGGCAATATTCTGGCGAATTGCAGTCACTTTTCGGACGTCGTCGGTGGTGATAAGAGGTCGGAGTGCCCCCGTATTTTGTAAGCTTGGCGGGGATATCTCCGGTCCGGGCCGCCGGTGCCTACCCCATGCATGAGCGGCGGGAGACGAGGAAGGTCGAAGCGATAGGTTGAGCGGGGGCCACCCATGTCGACACTGCTGATCCACCAAACACGTGAGTGCGGTCGATGTCGCGATACCTCGCCAGTGAAATTTAAAGCCGCCCAGAAATTCTCACTTGGCGAGCTTTTTCCATGACAAGGGATTGGATAGACCTCTCACACCATGGCCAATTCCCGGCAAACCACAAAGGTCATCGTCGTCGGGGGTGGGGGCACGATTGGGTCATCGACGGCTCTTCACCTCCTTCGTTCTGGATACACTCCCTCGAATATCACCGTTCTTGACACATTTCATTTTCCCTCTGCCCAGTCCGCGGGAAATGACCTAAACAAGATTATGGGCATTCGTGTCCGAGACAAGGTCGATGTACGACTGAGTCTGGAGGCGCGGGACATGTGGAGGCATGATGAGCTCTTCAAGCCATTCTTCCACAACACAGGAAGAGTATGTTGGGAATCTTAGATTACCCGGTAAAATATATTTGTACTGACCTACGAGCGCGTAGCTGGACTGCGAGGTTTCCAAAGAGGGAGTTGCTGGCCTACGGCGGGAGTATGAGAAGCTGATTGACGCAGGGGTTGGTCAGACGCACGAATGGCTAGATAGCGAGGAGAAGATCCTGGCCAAAGTGCCACTTTTGCCGAGGGAAAACATCAAGGTATGAGTAATATTGTGCCGTTAACAATAGAATTGTTGCTGACGATCGTATGCCCCTAGGGTTGGAATGCAATTTATAGTCACGATGGTGGCTGGCTTGCCGCTGCAAAAGCAATCAATGCCATTGGAGGCTTCTGTCAAAGGCAAGGTGTCAAGTTTGGTTTTGGAGGGTAAGCATACTGATGAATGACCGAATATATCTTACTAACCTTCAAAACCTGTGTCAGTGCCGGCTCCTTTAAGCGCCCACTGTTTGGTAATGACGGAACGACATGCATCGGAGTGGAGACAGAGGATGGCACAAAATACCATGCAGACAAGGTTGTGCTCGCCGCTGGAGCATGGAGCCCGACGTTAGTGGAGCTTGAGGAACAATGTTGCTCAAAAGTAAGATACCGCAACGATCTCTGCCAGTCTCGATACTGACATACAGACGAAGGCCTGGGTATACGCTCACATGCAACTGACGCCACAAGAAGCGACGGAGTACAAGGGCATTCCAGTAGTCTACCACGGCGATATCGGCTTCTTCTTCGAGCCAAACGAATATGGTGTCATCAAAGTCTGTGACGAGTTCCCCGGCTTCACCCGGTACAAGCAACACCAGCCCTACGGCGCAGATGCGCCCAAGCCGGTATCAGTCCCTCGTTCACACGCGAAGCACCCCACCGACACCTACCCCAATGCCTCCGAGGTCACCATCCGCAAGGCCATAGCGACGTATCTACCGCGCTTCACACAAAAGGAGCTTTTCAATCGGTCCCTGTGTTGGTGCACTGACACCGCGGACTCGTCGCTGCTTATCTGCGAGCACCCGAGGTGGAAGAACTTTGTCCTGGCGACGGGGGACAGCGGGTATGTTATCTTCCTCTCGACTAGTCTTCCCAAAACTGTACATGATTTACTGACACCCTATTAGGCACTCTTTCAAGCTGCTGCCCAACATTGGCAAGCACGTTGTGGAACTGATCGAGGGAAACCTTGCTCCAGATTTCGCCGAGGCGTGGGGGTGGAGGCCAGGATTTGGGGATGCGAGGAAGTCTACGCGTGCCGCTCGGGCGAAGGATCTGAGTGAAATGCCTGGCTGGAATCATGATAAGGAGGCGAAACTGTAGAGCGTGCTCAGGAAGTGTGGGCAGATTAAGGGAGCCTGCCCGGTGTGCATCACTGCGTAACATAAGGCAAACATGTGTAAACGCAGCTGCTGCCTGTAAAATACAAACTCCACGATCTTACTACTGCAAGCCTGGGAACAATTCCGTTGCTTCGAAAGCTATGCGGTGGAGCGAATACAGGACGTCAACTATATGAAACTGTAATCTTGCTTCCGTGTCTCCTGATTGCATGTATTCTGCAATAGTGAGATATTTGCAGTATGATCTATGAACAGACAATGTTTTGTCTTAGGTCGCTCGCCTTTACCACTTTGCCGGAATCGCCCATTTGGCTGGAAGGATACATACAGCCTATCATCATTTCGAAAACTTGACAAAATTGGGATACTACTTACATATGCTGCTCCTCTTTCTTTTTTTCACTTTGAAGTAACTGCTTGTAGAGGTGTTTTATTTCTATGAAAAATGATACTGATAGAATTTAGCTGAGGCACCCGGTCCCTCACCCCCGTAGCAAAGTGACATTCTTGCTACTAAATGACAGCCTTTGTCGATGATGAGATTAACCAGGACATTGCGGAAGGCGGGTCAAGTCTTTCAAGCTACACTAACCTCGTGACATGCTTATCCCTAGTGTTGCACTGCATGTCTTGCTTAAGTCCTGCATGCAATCTGCACATGCCCGCTGTCAGTCATGTGGGCAGCGGTCAAAGGAGACCATGAACCTATGCAAGACAGCCCCGTATCCAATGACACTCTAATTTAGCTTCCTGCTAAGTCAGCAAGTGGAATCAGGTGCTATCAATATGTTCACACTTCACAAGCGATGATGTTGGTCGCAATGGCCAGTCAAACGAAAAGAAATATGCAGCCAAGATCAATCTATTTGATGACATCCACATGAGTACGAATAGAACCATGCTTACTGTTGGTAGCTCGGGGCTTGAGATCAATATTCAGCTCCGGTCACACTATCAGCATCAACTTTACCCGGCACAGATCAATGAGTGTGTTTTACGAGCCCTTCTCGCTGAAGTTGCACCACAGCCTGGTTGACAGGATGTGACCTGGGTCACATACACGCATAGTCGAGAATGAGAAGGCTTCATTTTCTCAGGTTTTTCACAATGGACAGTTGGAAAATTGTCGGATACTGGCTAGGAGGATCACTGAGTACGATCAGTCATCACAGGCTTGTTTTTGTGGGGCTGCTTGGGAAAGTCAGCCGGCAGGATCGGCCCTATATCTCAATAAAAGGCCAACGGGTCCAATGCATAGGTCATCGAAACCCGAATGTCAACGCCAAGCGACTTTGAACAGATAGTGTCTTCCAAGGTTTTGAGATTGATAGCACTTGAGTACGTGTTTGTCTTGACCCGCTATGTCACCTTTCCGAGGTGTGGAAGGTGACGCCACTTAACCTTGGAGAGGAGCAAACTCATAAGTGAATTTTACCCTAGAGGCAAACACACAGGGTTCCATGATAAACGAAGCCCGTTTGAGTTAAACCGTCCATTAACCCGTTCCTCCTGCTGACGTGGACGCCTGCAGTCCACTCACACTCCTACATTACTGGGTAAGCTCATAGCTTCGTTTTCCAATCACCTCCCAACAGGCGCAGCCTCAACCTATTTCATTACCCAAACCCCACAGAAATCATTTTAAGCTTCAAAAGCGGTACATAACGCTCAGGTGACCCAGCTTTTGCTACTATTTCGCTGGAAGCGGACGCAACGACCAGTGTCTGAGACACCGGCCGTGATCATACACACCTCAGACGGCAAGTCTGTATACGCAACGTTCTTCTGAAGTTGTGCCCAGCAGGAACTGTCAGTGTTTTTATTGATTGCCAGTTTGAGTGCTTTCAAAGCGTCATTAGTTGATCTCACCCGAGATGGTCCTGAAGGTCGCTGTCATCGGAGGCGGGGCAGCAGGTCTCGTGACTTTGAAATACCTCTTAGAAGCATGCAAGTTCTTTCCAGGTGTGGAAATTGAGGCAGACTTGTTCGAGAAGGAGGAAGACGTCGGCGGTGTCTTCAGCTATGGAGTGTATGAGGATGCTGAGGTAAGTGCGCTCCCTATCCTTCTTTTTCCCGCTCTTAGTCGCTAACGTAGGTCCGTAGCTTGTTTCTTCGAAATATCTCACAGCATTCTCCGATTTCCGGATCCCTCAAAGCGAGAATGACTTCCTGACTCCAAAGAGATACGTCGAATACCTGAAGGCTTACGCAACAAAGTTCGGCCTGTGGGCCCACATCCACCTCTCGACCGAGGCCACCTCTGTTTCACCGGACCCGGAATACGCATCTCAGCACATCATCACTACACGTGGAACGAAAATGCAAGACACGGCCCCCACGGAGCACCGATACCACGCGATCGCGATCTGCAGTGGACTGAACCAGACTCCGTACAAGCCAGCCATTCTGGGACTCAATGCACCGCTGCCCACCACCAACCTGAACGGAGATGGAGGCCACAGCAAGCCATACCCACCGTCCGACGCTGCAATCCATCCCAGTACCAAGCTAATCCATTCTTCTGACTTCAAATCCCGCTCCCAATTTGGCAAAGACAAGACCATCCTCATCCTCGGCGTCGGCGAGACAGCAATGGACATAGCCCACCTAGCCGTAACATCCCCCACGAAGCGGGTGATCCTCGCCCACCGCGACGGCTTTACATACTTCCCCAAAATCATACCAGTCCCAATCCGTGGCGGCGGCCGCAGCGGCGGGCCCGACCCGGCCAGCCCGAACAAGCCCTCCGACTGCGCGACGGCGTCCCTGTTCGACACGGCGTACGTTCCCAGCGTGATCCAGCGCGGGCCCATGCTTTGGGCAATGTACGACACCTTCGTCCTCAATATGGCGTGGGCCATCTCGGGCACCCGGGCCGGGTTCGACCAGTGGGTGGGTGGTGTCAGCAAGTGGAGGCTACATACTGACTGCTTGTTGGTGTGTAAGAGTGATCGGGCGCTGCCGTACATCTCAGAGCAGTACCGGAGTACGTCGTGGCTGAACCGGTGGAGGACTTGGTTTATCAATGTGGAGCTGCGGCCTACGGGTGGGAAGAAGATTGATCTTGCGCCGTGGCCGATGCATTTTGACCAGGAGGGGGTGGTTCATTTTGAGGAGAATGGACGGCCTGAGTCGGAGGTTATGAGGAGAGAGAAGGAGATACGGCCTGATGTTGTTGTTTTTGCGACTGGGTATAAGCAGTCGTTCCCTTTTCTTCCCAAGGGGAATGTCTACCCGTCGCTGGATGACTGCGTGAACAGGGGCATTTTCCGACATGTCGAAGACGGCATCGCATATATCGGATTCATCCGACCAGCCTTTGGTGGGTCGCCAATTCTGAAGATCAAATTCTCTCTCTTTTACCGGATCAAAATACTGACGTTCTTATCTCTCACCAGGTGCAATTCCCCCCATAGCGGAGCTCCAAGCACAGACCTGGATATACCACCTCCTCAGCAGCCCCAAGTTCCGCCCTCACTTCTCGCCCGGCTTCAACCCGCCCACCCGCTCCTCCAACTCGGTGGCCAAGTACGAGATGGACTACAAGCTCAAGAGCCGCGACAAGGACCACGACTTCGCGGCCACGAAGCGCGCCGTCGACCAGGAGAGCTACGTGTACCAGCTCGCGCTCGACATGGGGTCCGCGCCGACTTGGACGCACGTGCTAGGAACCCTGGGCCGCGAGGTATTCTTCACGTGGGCAATGGGCCCCAACTTCCCGTCCAAGTTTCGCCTTGTGGGGCCTTGGGCTAACGACGGAACTGCGCGGGAGGCGACGGCGTTGATGAGGAGGGATGGTGAGCTGGGGAGGTTGGTGAGGAGGACTGGGGGAGCGGTTTTCTTTGTTACCTATACTGTCATCCCGTTGGTGGTTTTTGCGCCCATAAGCGTTCTGATCAATACTTTGTATTGGGGTCTGCGGGTCATCGGGGTTTATAGCTGATCATTTCCTAAATCGTAAAACCTAGTTGTATTCTTGAAGCTCCTCCTCCAACAAGATGAAACCACAATGAAGCCCTACTAGGAGGACAGACAATGTATCTTGTTGATTAGAGACAGTAAACCGAGTCTAGAGTGTCCTCTTATGCGCGAGGTATCCATATTGGGCCCAAAATAGCTCTGACAGACCAGGAATCGCCATAACCACTCCCCCATCCCCTCCGCCTTCTGTGACTCGGCGTTCAATGGCCCCAGAGGGATCAGCACCTATCGAGACAGCCACCATCGCGGAACCCATGGAGAAGATTAGCAACTGGCTCGGAGGGATCCAGGGAATCGCCGAGCAGCCCGTGAAGGAGCTCGAGGCCATCATCAGAGAGATGGACAACTGTCGTTGGGCACACGACAGCCTCGTATGTTGACTACTTACAAAAGGAAAGAGATGTTTGATCAGGAGATGCTAGCTACTTGAAGTATCCACGATCCCCTTCTGTCTGCCTGGATCCAAGGATGTGGTATGACGAAGGCATCACGATTATTACGATGCCATCCGAGACCACTGTCTCGACTAAAGGGGGCACAGGGTGGGAATCTTCAGCATATAGCAAGCCCCTCTTTCGATGTCGATCAGTACGTTTTACGCACGTCATGAATTGACCCCTCCGAGTGAGACTGCATGCAGGCGGAGGTCGTTCTAAAAGGTAAGCAATTCAGGATCCGGTTGTGACAAGCTGGAAATGTATTTGGTGAGCGGACTTTGAGTCGAAACACCGAATCCCGTTGGGCCATGCAAGGGCTGTGCAAGGCACTGGAAACGGTCGATCTGACAGGCAGACACCCAAACACGAATCTTTTTTCCCTGTTCCGCTGCAGCAGTGTGTGATGTAGGTCCAAGTAGCTTGAGGATGTCACGAATGCATAAGGATGGGCCGCCTCTTGCTGCCTACCAAATCAAGTAACGGAGCTCCCGCTCCCAATTCTTTGCCGAGCTCGGCACCGAGGAGCTGCTGCGGACGCTAGACAGCGTTTCAACGCTGCCGCTGACAGTGGCGACTGGGTGCATCGACCCTGGAATTCGGAAGCTCCATCCCTCCGATCGCCTACGTCTAAGACCCCCCCCTTACTGCAAACTTGACATGCTGGTTCCTGATGGCAACGATGAGGAGACAGCTTACAGGGCATGGCTCTCATTTCTCATTTAAATTCCCATTGACGACTCTGCTGGTTGCCAGTAGCCACTTGGGCAGACAGAGAAGTTGAAGACAACCGTGCACCGCGGAGCAAGACGCGGGCTGCAGCAGCAAACACTTCTCGACGACGTCTGGTCCGCAGGGCAGGGCCTCTGACTGACTGCCTGCACACTGTCTCGTTCAACATGGACAGAATACTCACGCACTCATCAGGCGCAGCCACCTGGGCGTTGACTGCGGTACGTGCTGTTGCCCTCGCCTCTGTTGTTGAATCGCCCAAGACTGACGTTGCTCCACGCCACTTTCTAGCTGCTGGTATTCAACCTTCTGCGATGCATCTACAATGTTTATTTTCACCCACTCCGGCACTTTCCCGGGCCCCTCACACGCCGTGCCTCCGGCATTCCAAATCTCATCTCAATGCTGCGAGGCAAATGGACCCGCGAACTCATTCCCATGGTGGACGAGTACGGACCTGTCGTCCGCATCAGGCCTGGCGAGCTCTTGTTCACCGACCCAGATGCCTGGAAGGACATCTACACGCACCAGAACGGTGCCCTTGTCAAAGGGGAGGAGTTCAGCAAGTGGGACACCTTCTACCTGACACCCGGCGTCCCCGTCTCACTGCTCGGGGAGAGCCGCGACAACCACACGCTCATCCGACGGCAGTTTAATTACGGATTCAGTGACAAGATCCTGCGAGACCAGGAGTCGATTGTGAAGGGCTATGTTGACCTGCTGATGAAGAGGCTCCGAGAACGATGCATCCCTCGCACCAACAACGGCGGTGAGAAGGAGCAAGCCCTGTCCTCCAAGACGTCATTCGACCTGCGCCGCTGGTACAACTACGCCACCTTCGACATCATCGGCGACATGGCCTTCGGCGAGCCCTTCGGCAGCCTCGAGGCCGGCAGCGAGAGCGACCTGGTCCGCAACATCGAGAGAGGGCTGGCCAGGCAGCCGATCGGGACTGCGTTCAAGCTGGCCGGCCTGGGCTGGTTCATCACGTGGATCGCCGGGCCCAAGTCCAGGTTCCGCAGGGAGAGCGCCCAGAAGACGGCCGAGAGGCTCAGGCGCAGGATGGCCCTCAACGTCGAGCGGCCCGACCTCATCGGGAGCCTGCTGCGCAAGCAGGAGGACTGGAACATGCCCTTCGAGCGCCTGCGGTCCAACGCGGGGCTGTTGGTTGTTGCTGGGTCGGAGACGACGGCGACGCTTCTCTGTGGGGTTACTTACTTGCTGCTCAGGAACCCCGAGTCCTTGCGAAAGGTCACGGAGGAGGTTCGCTCCTCTTTTGAGTCGGAGCATGACATTACTTTTTCTTCGGTCCAGAATCTGCCCTACAGTACGTTCTCCCCAACTTGTCACCTGCGCGCAATGCCATCGCCAGCGACCCACCATCCTCACTCACCTACTGTTGGGGGAAGGATGAAACACCTCGCCCGTCATTGATAATTGCACAACTGACAATGTAACCCCACAGTGCTTGCCTGCCTCCGTGAAGGCCTCCGCCGCTACCCCCCAGTAGCAGGCCCGCTGCCCCGCGTCGTGCCCAAGGGCGGCGCCCACATCGCCGGCCACTTCGTGCCAGAGGGCACCGTCGTGGGCGTCGCACAGCTGCCAATGAACCACAGCACGCGCAACTTCAGCGACCCGTTCGCCTTCAAGCCCGAGCGCTTCCTCAACCCCCGCAAGTTCCCGGACGACAAGCTGGATGCGGTGCAGCCCTTCAGCACGGGGCCGAGGGATTGCGTTGGAAAAAAGTGAGTCGAAATTCCATGGCCGTGTTGCTGCCTTTTCCGTCTCCCGCCCCAGCTTGTGTTCAACTGTGAGAATGTGGCTGCTGACTTCTCTCTGCGCAGTCTGGCCTATGCTGAGATGCGGACGATACTGGCTCGTATGCTCTTCAACTTTGATATGGAGCTGGCGGACACTGATGTCGATTGGCTTGACCAGAAGGTCTTCTTTTTGTGGACGAAGCGGCCCCTTAATGTCAACCTGACACCGGTGAGGTGAAACGTCTCTCGAATTCTGGGGTCGATGACGGAGGAATCTATCGCCACTTGCGGCATCACATACTTTCCAGCTTGGTTGAAATTGAAGTCAAATTTGAAAGCAAAACCGCTCTTTAATGCTGATTACCCGTCGTGCTGCGTTTCTCCTGCCCACTTGCCGCAGTGCCTGGATTTGCACTGCCCACAGTCCGGATATCCCCGACCACACCCGGCTCGTCTGAGATCGAAGGGTGAGAACTGTGGCCATGTGCCATGACATCCTTGTCCTGAGTTTCCTCTTTTCTGCTCTTTACATCGTCTAGTTTGTCGTGCAACACCCCGAGGGGAACCTTGTCCACCGATCCCCTGATCTTGTCACTGAGCTCTGCCTGGTCGTGTCTTTCAACGGATTCGATAGCCTCGTCGTGCCTGTCCACGGACCCGACGGTCTGGATAACTGGCTCGGCAACATTGCTCATCTTGTCGTGCGTGTTTCTTTGGATTTAGATTCGCATTAGATTTATTCTGCGTGGCTGGGCTGATGGCTTGCTCGGCTCACCAATGTGTATCTTGTTGCGACGCTCAATCTGAAAATTGGAAGTAGAGTCAAACATGAAATTGGAAGTAGAGTCAAGCATAGTTGACAGGTGTTCTAGGCCTCCCTGATAAAGTCTTCACATTCAATTGATCGGCCTGATTACATAAAGTTGTTGAATTTCAATTCGTAGACTCTAAAGCAATGATTTGTTCATGATGACGTGTTGACGTGGTGCTTGTTGGATGCCTGATACAAGCTTGCAATTGATAGCAGTCATGTGCACCTCTGTGCGAAGAGGAGAAGACGGCTTTCCAAGAATACCTATGATTGCTTGCCAAGACAGAATTGCTGTAGAAATTCTATCACTTGTGAACCTTGGTGTACTGCACAATTGTGGCCCATTTGTCACCGCGTGACGTGTAAAGTGGTAAAACAAGAGACCATGAGGTGGAGTATCCTCAACTTATACATGTTATCTGGCAGAACATACCTGTAGTTGTTGACAACAACTGTTCCTGGGTGTCCTCTAAAACCCTTCAAAACATGCATGCCTTCCCTTCATGTATCAGAGCTAAGTATGAGTTAATCCTATAGGAAATGCAGTTTTATTCTTAATCCACATACATCCTAAGGTCCTAAAGGCATACTCAGCCCCTTTATACAGTGGTAAATGCTATATAATCTAGGATATATAAAATAAATAATAATAATGATAGTATTATAAGATGTAGGTATGTAGCCTTAACTTATACTATATAGATAAGGTTAAGAGGCCTCTTTTTTTTTTAATATATTATAATTACTTAGTTAAATTATATACTACCTACTAAGGGGAAGGGGGTATTTTAAATTAATAATATAGTACTATTAATATAATTTTAAAATAATTTTAAAATACTTATATTAGATTAAAAGTATACTAATATATTTTTATTTTATATCTAATATATAATATAGTATATTACTTAGTAAGATAGATTACTTAGTAAGATATATTACCTAGTAAGATATTTTTTACTAATTTACTAACTTTTATTAACCTAAACACCTACTTAATATAGTTAATTTAATAAAAGTTAATACTAATTAGTACTAACTACTTTAAATTACTTATTTTTAATTAATTTAGTTAATTTAAAGTAGTTAGTATAAGTATAATATAAGTTTAAACTAAGTTACTTTTAATAAGAAATATATACTTTATATTAAATAATACTAACTATATTATTAAAAACATAGTCTACTATAGATTATTAAAATAAATATATTTATATTAATTAGTACTAACTAAGCTATATTTACTATAATATAGTTAAAATCTAATTTATTAAACCCTTCTTCCTCTTTCTTATATATTCTTATATTATACTTAATTTTACTATAGTTCCTATAATATTATTTACTTAGTTTACTATAAACTACCTCCTCTATCCTACTACTTATTTTACTAGTAAAATAAGGTATATATAGGCTAGGCGTGCGCCTATCTATAGGCCTAAGGAAACACCTATATAGGAGGGAGTAAGATACTTATTAAATATCTCTAATAGGTACTTAGAAGAAATAAAGAAGGATTATCTTTTATTAACTATTTAAAAAAAGAGATAAGTAGGGTACTTAAATATAGTAAGGGCTTTTTAAATATATTACCTACTATTATCTTATACCTCTACTAGTACTATATATAAATAATATTATAAATATAATAGGAATAGAACTAAAGGAGTACTATTAGTCCCTTAGAGGTATAGATAAACTTTATAAGCTAGTAGGATAAGCTTATAGGAGGTAGTATAACCTAAAAAGTTATATAACCTAGATTACTTAATAACTAAAGCTATTAAATTACTTAGAGTAAGCTAAGTAAGCTAAGTAAGTAGTAAGCTAGGTAAGCTAGGTAAGTAGGTTTTACTAATAAGTTAAAGAACTAGACTATATAAATATACTTATTACTAATAGATAGTATTAGAATAGAATAGCTCTTTAATAATTAATCTAAGTATTTTTCTTAAATAGCTTTTATTAGCTAATAATTATTATACTATTTAAAATATTACTTAACTACTACCTAGTTATATATTTTAAATATTAACCCTTTAATCTCTTAGTTTATAAAACCTAGGAAGCTTTAATTATTATATTTTAACTATTCTTATTTATATATTACTAGAGTTATAACATATATAAATATATATATATATATATAGTATATGTATATATATACTATATTTGTATATGTATATATATATATATATAGTTATAAAGGACTATTATGTAATTAAAAGTCTTAGTTAAATTTAGTTAAAAACGAAGATTAATATAGTATTTTTTTTATATTTATAAAATTTTTATAAATTAAAATAATACTAATAAAAGATTAAAAATTTATTTAAAAAAATATTTTATAATTCTCTTTTAAATACTATTAGTATTTATTCCCTTATAAATATATAATATATAAATATAAAATATA
>JUJX01000110.1:158080-171762 GCA_000800745.1 Diaporthe longicolla | reverse complement strand
ATATAGAATCTTAAAATACTTTAAATTTATAATATTTTAACTTTATACTTTTAAATATATAGTTAATCTATAATATATAATTACTTTTTTTATTATTAATCTCTTTTTTTTTATTTAAAAGCTATTACTCTAATATAAAATTCTTTTAGTTAAATAAATATAATAATATTCTTATTTAACTTATATCCTTTTTTAATAAACTAATATTTACTATAATAATATTTAAATATAGTTAATTAACTAGAATTTAATTAATTAATTTATTTCTTATAAATAATAGATTTAAATATTATTAATAAAGTAATAATTAATCTTTCTTATATATTATTATTAAATAAGTAATAATAGTATATATTTATCTATTTAAATATTTAAACTTCTTATAATTAATACTCTTTTAACTAGTTTAATAATAAGTTTAAATATAGTAATATAAAGAACTTTATATTAATTATTATTAATTTACTTATTATAACTTCTTATTTAAATAGTTAAAGACTAGTTTTTTTAAAACTATATATTATATACTTAGATATAAATACTAAGTTAACTATTAATCTAAATATTTAGTAAATAAAGTCTTTATAAGAAACTATAAAGTAATCTTCTCTAATTATCTATTAAAGTATATTTTAATACTTTTTCTTTAAATATTAAAAAATACTACTATCTATAAACTAAAACTTATAAATTAAATAAAATAGTAAGAAGATAAGGAGAATATTAAACTTATATATATATATAATTATTTTAATACTATAATAGCTAGTAAAGCTATTAAAGAAAAACCTTTATTAGATCTTATTTTTAAAAGTATATATTCTTTATACTATCTTTAATAAGTCTTTCTTCTTTTACTAGTTAAAGTAAAATTAATAATTAATATTAAATTATTCCTTTAAAGTTATATTTTTCTATTTAAAGCTAATATAGTAGTTAAATAAATATTAATTAAAGTAATAAAGCTAGTTAAATGTTATTATATTATTAGAAAACTTTATATTTAATTAAATAAATTAGGTTTTATTATTAAAATATTTTATTTAAGTAAAATAATAATTTAATTAGATTTTAAAAATATAGTATATAGGAATAGTTTTACTAATAATACTATTATATTTAATAAAAGTTATAGATTTATAATTATTTAAGTTATAAATTTTAAGATTCTTATTTAACTAGTTTTAAATTATAACTATTATTAAATAATTATAAAACTTACTAATTATATTACTATATTTATTATTATTTTATATATTTAAAGTAGTAAGTTAGTATAAAAATTAATAGTACTTTAGTTAATTAAAAAATAAGTTTATATTATAAATAGTAACTTTATATACTTTATATCTTAGCTTAACTAGCTTAACTAGTAATCTTTATAACTTTAAATATTAATTAAAAAAGTAAAAGAAGAAATAGGTATTATATATAAATAGCTATTATCTTAAATAATATAATAAGTTAGCTTAATTAATAACTATAGAGATAACTAAGCTAAAGCTATTATTATAAAGAAGTTAGATATATTATATAAGAATCTTCTCTTTCTATTACTAAAGAAGCTATAAGTAACTAATAAATACTATAAATTATACTAAATAACTAATTATATTAAAGAATTTAATATAATAGGAGAGCTTTATAAAGTTTTCTAGTTAATCTCTATAAAATATTTAAATTAAGGTTCTTACTAGCTTCTATAGCTTAGATTACTAATATACTTCTTTTTTAAGCTACTTAAATATATAATAATTCTTTTAAATATTATAAAGTTAATACTATTCTACTTTAACTTTATTTTTAGTTATATAAAGTATTAAATATTCTTTAATAGTAGTTTTATAGTTAGATACCTAGTCTATAATTTTTAATATACTCTAAAATATAATAACTAGCTAGCTAGCTAGCTAACTAATATATTCTAGGTATAAATACTAATAATAAGGTTAGTAAATACTATAAGATAAGTAGTTTAAATATAGTTAAACTATATAAATATTATTAAAATATTAAAATAATATATTTATATAAAGTATTTATATATATAGGTAGTATATAGTATATAATATATCTAAGTTTATTATTTTAGTAGAGTTACTATTAAAAAAAAAGAATATATAAATATTATAGGGTTTTAGCTATTGTGTAATTATAGTACCCCCTACGCTAAGGGCGTAGGGGGGCAGGGAAGGCCTGCCCCCCGGGTAGGTAAAGGGCGTGGCGCCATACTGCTGTGGGTAACGGCGTTTATTCAGCGCCCCGTTGAACTGTATCCACTTGATCAAGGGGTCCGTAGGAATACCTGTGAAAGACTGGTTGGCTACTGTTTGGTCGTCGATCTGCCGAATGCGCGTCCAATCTTCCCGGCTCCCCGGCAGCGTGTACAGCGCATCAAGTAGCTATCCCACGTGCCTCCTCAGACGAACTCTTTTCGCGTAGTCTAAAATGCATATATTTCGTACATGCCAGATAATCGGATATCCATCTCTGTACCACGAGAGTCTCGAGGCTTTCACCTTATTTTCAAGAAGGTCTTTGCTAAATATTCGCGGGCAAGACTACTTGCGTTCCCCACATGCGCTTGGCTGACACGCTCGCGACGAGGCACAGTTCGGCAGATTTTCTTGACGCCTCAGTGGAGCAATTCCGGGCGCCTGTTCGTCAATGCAACTGCACAAGCGCGACGCAGCCTAGACAACACTTATTTTCTATCTCTGCGTGACGATTCGTTCGGAAGGCTTTCTCAACAAGATGAGAGCGGGCTCTGCTGATGATGTGTCCATACTGTTGGCGTGCCGCGTGCCTTGGCTGGACCCCCTGGATAAGACGATAATAGACCTGGGTTCCCTCGTGACGTCACCAAGCAGGTTGTGGCGATGGATACACCACCGCGCTGCTCACCGAGTGGTGGGATTCAGGGCACTGCGATTCTTGGAATGACACCGTGAACTTGGCGGCAGATAACAGTCATCGAGTATATATGAACCAGGCCCCCGAATTTGCAGATGATCTTGTTGCAAAAGGGCATATGCACCAAGTGCTATTTCCTCCAACGCCGGTCTTTTCCACCAGGGTCCTTCTTCAGCATGAGACGAACAACAACACCATCAGCCTTGTTGGCAAGCACACTATTTCTGCCTTTTGCAGTCTCTCAGGAATCAGATTCTGCCTCAAAACGCGGCCTCGCATATATCGGAGATTCGAATCAGGGCGATCTAAACCTTCTACTCTCTCCGAACTCCAGGATATCGTGGTACTATACGTGGTCAGCATATCACGTGCAGAATGTGAACTCGACGCTCAAGTTCGTGCCCTTGATCCACGGCGTCGATGATGCATCCTCCCCCGATGTTCAAGGGGCTATCAGTGCCCTGCCAGCAAGCTCGACTCACCTGCTCGCATTCAACGAACCCGACGGGACAACGTCCAGCGGCGGAAGCGCTATCTCTCCCTCAGACGCGGCACGCGCGTACATAGACGACATTGTGCCCCTTCGAACATCATCCTCGCGCAGTTGGAACATCTCCCACCCCAGTGTTACGGGGTCCGGGAACGGGTTGAACTGGCTGCGGGAATTCAACGAGGCCTGCTGGGATATTAATCCGGACACTGGATGTCCAACAGACTTTGTGGCTTTGCACTGGTACGGCAACTTCGAGGGTCTGGCATCTTGGATAGGAACGATGAAAGAGTATTACACCAACTCGTCAGGCAGCGGCGCAGTTGACCCGGATAATCTCAAATTTTGGATCACAGAGATGGCTCTGCCGCAGCAAGATGAGGACGACACAGTGGCGATGATGAACCAGAGTCTTAGCTACTTGGATAGTCTGGACTACATAGAGTCATACTCTTGGTTTGGCGCTTTCCGGAAGGACAACGACGTGAACGGCTTTGTTGGCGACAACGTGGCCTTGTTCGATGACGATGGCGGACTGACGGACGCCGGCGCTCTATACCTAGGCGGTGAGGAGGCTGGATTTGAAGAAGGCATGAAAGGAAGTGCGAGTGGACTTGGAGGGAGTGGAAACGGGAGTGGCTTGCTACGCGCATCGCTGTTGGCAGTGCTCGTGGCTGCAACGACCACGGTGGTGAACCTTTGAGTGCGGCACGCATCGCGCTTTGCATAGACTCATGTTGCTTAAATTAGCGTTGAACTTGAAATATACCCAGATTCAATTCAGGAAAATGCTGGTCTCTGTCAAATTACTTGAGATTTTACTCGTGAACGTTTCATATGAGCTTTTCCCATCCGGATTGAACCCGCCCTGGGCATTGGGCAATCAAGCGGCACCGCACTGCAGACGTGAAGGTCGCTACATATGTACCTAGATCACATAAACAAGGCCTTCATCAGGCTGCACTGTCCCCTTCGCCAAAGATCCCCACCCTTTTAGGACATCATCTAAGCCATTTCCCCAAGAAATTCTCAGGCCCTTAACTGGCGTCCTTTTGAATGTTTCCCAAGCCTCCTCGAAGTCTTTGAAATATTTCTGCTCGCCAACTTTTGCAATAGCGCGGTCTCTAATGTCACTAGCATTGATCTGCGCGGATTCATAAGCTGGCGTCACCGACTGTGCCTGCTGGAAGCTAGCCAGCACCTCAGATGAAGACTGCTCAGAGATTTCTCTGCCACAGTTCATCAGCAGAACGTTTTTGTGGGACTTAAAGATGGCTGTAGTCCAGCGCTGAGCGATACCACCCCGGCCTCCAAAGTCAACCAGAACGATTTTGCCATCATCGGGGATGCCAGCCAATATCTTGGATGGGTCCTCGGCCGTGGATATGACTTCGTCGTATTCTCCAGTCTTCTTGACGAACTCGACGGAATAATTGCTGGCTGCACCAATAATTTTCGTCACTGGTTTCTGCTCGCCATGTCTCAACTCTCGTGCAAAGGCCAGTGCAACTTTGGAGCCGGGCGCAAGGCAGATTACCGTCGCATTATTGATATCCGCCTTCTTCGAGTCCCAGCCCACGCCTCCCGGCCCAGGATTGACCGTCTCTTTAGGGTCGAGTGTGAACACAAAGCGATTGACCAAGTATGATGTCTCGTACATGACGCGCAGAATGGCGTCGTACGCCACACTTTCTGCCCGGGACTCGATTTGTGAGCCAATGCCAGGAGGGAATACGAAGTAGCGGTTGTACATCGAGAAGATATCCTGCCGGTAGTCATTCTTCACAAAGATTTGGCCGGGGACGCTCCCCTTCTCGACCACGAGATCTTGTGCGAGTGTGCCGATCGGTAGGTAGCCCCAGATGTAGCTCCCCTTCTCGACCGAAGGATGGGTGGAATCAAGCACCTCGGCAAAACCCCAGCAGTTGATGCGGCCGTATTTGGTAGCATCGTTAAAAGGTGCCGGCGTCGAGGGCGGAAGAGGATGGACCCCCCACCATTTCATCAGAAACCCAGCTTTTGCATAAGTCATATTGTTGGAGGTGAGGGACATCACCTTCGTCCGTAAGCGGACGGAGGAGGGAACCAGCGGTGGATAAGGGACGGCATCAGGCAGCGAGACTAAGTGCTGGTTGAAGTAGCGCTCCTTCTCCAGCACTTGTATGATCGGAATCTCAGACATGGTGTTAATACAAGAACGTTGGCTGGAAGCCCTGATGAGGAAATAACATCCAATTCAACTGCCGGCCTGGTCTACAGTGACAATACCATTACATATATATTCTGCTTCTACGTTTCCGGACATCCGGGTGGTTATGTCGTTCCAAAGCCGGCGTGACTCGATATCCGTAGGAGTGGGAACCCAGGTAAGTAATCCTTGGCATTTTAGGTGTTGGTTCTGCGGCACTTGCCGGCATCTCGGACAGATCACTCGTCCGTTTCCTGTGGACTCGGCCATTCCAATGTCTAGCCGGTTCTATACATCGACGGTTTTGGAATTGAGGTTAATACATAGGACGTTGTCGCCAACGAATAGACTGGCCGAAGATCGCGATGCAGCCAAGCACTTTAGAAGAAGCCGAGAAAGCCGCCAGAAAGCCGCCTAAATCGTCCGGATCCTACAGACTTTTGATGCTCTACTTACTGTACGATCAGCACGGAAGCTGAGGCACACGGTATCATACTCAAATCTCTCACATCTGCCTGTCACAATAAGTGATGGGACTCCCCACTGTGCTCGAGCAAATCCCACGACGCTCTCCCGTCGGCTGCATGGTCCGCTGCAAGCTTGTGAGCTGCGGAGGGGGTGGCGAGTCGGCAAGTTGAGATCGATACGACGTTAGATGGTCGTATCTCACGTGCAGTGCGCTTCAATATATTAAATTTTGCACAGACAGAGGCCCAAGCTGATATCCAGCCAATCCTGACAAGATGACCTGCCCAATGGGAGAGTCGATCAGCGACGTACCTCTCACGAAGGCTTTTGACTCTTGCTTTTCTTGCCTTGAAGAGTGGAGATTGAGTGGACTGCGACGCCTGAAAGTTATGTTGCATTCACACGGATGGCGTTGCAACTAACACCTCGGGTGACTGACCCGTTAAGCCACACTGCCGAACTCACTTTTGGGGCTCCCGCAGTGCCACGGCTGAAGGATATAACTGGCCTGGCAGGGGTACGGCGCGAGGGACGTGTGGCACATCCTTTGAAGTGTAGGGTGGGAAATTGAGTGGTGGATGCAGGTAGCATTCGTGACCAAGGCCGGTGGCTGATTTGAAACAGACCTCCAGTCCCAGAACCTAGATCGCGATTAGGCGTCAATATATACTTATCCGACCCCGCTGGGAAACAGATAAGTCTATGGCCAATTCCTGCGTTGCTGCGAACAATATTCCCTCACAACTCATCTCTTTGCAAAGATGAGTGTCAGCACGAAGCGCATCAACGTGCCGACCCAGCTCCTCCTGGACCATGGCGACGACGAGACCCTGGGTGACGCCGAGGAGCAGCCCCGCAAGGTCCTAGACCTCGACGGGAGCTTCGCACTGGCCGATGGCCTCAAAAACCTGCCGAAAACCTTCATGATCCACCCGGACAAGGGCACAGATCTCTCCTGTGTCATACTCGTCCAGCCCGTACCGGGAATTGAAGCCGTGAAGCGCACCCGCGCGAGGATGGGCGGCGGAGAATGTGGCATCTGGACAGGTACTCACTTCCACCCCTGGTCGTCAGCCGGCTCGGCCCTGTCACCGACACGAGCCATCGCGGCGCCCCCGAAGGACTTTTTCAAATCATTCCCTATCAACACCTCGGTCAATGGGCTCTACCGCTGGCGCTATTGTATCCGCCGGCGATTTGCTCCCCAGGTCTGTGGTATCAAGACAATGTGCATATTCGCGGACGGCGGTTGCCCTGATGTTGGGAGGCCAAATGCAAAGGGCGGATGTGGATTTGTCTACGGTGCAGGCAGCACAAGCACCGTCTCGTTCCCACTCGAGAAGCGTGGCCCGGACGGGAAAGTGTATCCGGCCACCAGCATTCGTGCTGAATTAAGGGCCATAATTGGGGCTCTGGAATTCCGGCCGTGGTGGGCGGAGGGCTGGGAGCGCGTTGTGCTCATCATCGACAACGAGATGCTCTCTTACGGCGCGACGGGGTGGCTGCGCAATTGGGCTGGTAAAGAGAAATGGAAGACGGCCGATGGGAGACCGAGACCGGATCGGGATTTGTGGGAGAAACTATCCGCAATCATGGGCTCGTACGCCGAGAAAGCTTGCGAGATTAGCTTCTTCCTGGTGTCGCGAGACATGAACTGGGCAGCGGATCGTGCGGCGCTTGCGGCCGCTGAGAAAGGCGCTTTTGCTGATCAGTACACGCCACAGTTTGACAGGGCAGCGTGCTGGGCATTCTCTTACAAGTAGTGAATTCCCTTTAGCGACTATATCGTCGAAGCTATTATTAATGGTTAAACTCCATCAGGGGCTATGGTTTCATGCACATGTGCAGTCTTGGTCACAATGAGAAGCACTCCTCAGGACTTCTCTTGGTGTAGTTGAGTTCAAGATATTTTGACAAGCAACAACATTTTTTTGACTTTTGGAGGAAATAACTAGCGCTCAACCACAACCATCCCGTGATGCTTGTCGAAACCACCACCGCGATTGCGGAAGCTGAAGTCGTGACTACTTACCACTACCTAGATACCTGATGAACCACATGTATGCAAATTGAAATCTATGTTGCATTTGATCAGAGGGTCTGGGCTCCTCTATATGGGACGAACCCACATGCACTGCATAAAACCACTCTTATCTAGCTGGGCCCTGGCGTGGGGACCAGTGGCTCACTGGCATATATTGAACCTGTGTAGCTTAATGGAGTGGAGGCCGGTGGGATTTAGTATAAATAGCGGCGGATTTTGGTCTCTTGTCACACCTCGCAGACAACACAGTCTGTCCCAGACATTTGCATATGCCTTACGAGAGCTCAGGCTTATGCGTTGTGTTTGTAGGTGCATCAGCCATGGTCGGAGAATCCATAAATGTCTTGTTCGGAAAAACTCCAGCCAAGAGCTACCGTCCACATTTTCGCGTTGCAGACTGCAGCACGAATGGGAAGGGCGAGCATCTGGCCTGACTACTGAAACAATAGGATGCCCACGTTTTGAATGCCTGCAGCCACGAGCATGTCAGTCTTCTGAGGAATGTCAAATCTCAAGCGGCTGATATTCCTCTCGCGGCATTCAGAGGAGCCGTGGTGCCGTGTAACGCCTGACTTCTCTGGGGATCTCTCCATTTTCAGAATCACTGTAGTGGGCGTGAGCATTATCGTTTTCGCGTGTCACGCTGCATACTAGACATCGAAAAAAGCCTAGTCGGGCTATGCGAGAAAATGAAGAAACTACAGACTAGCTTGTACGCGAAGACGGGTTCTCGGAGAGACGCGCATCAATACTCGTGAGAATGTCACCCGGAAGAATCCCTTGGGAAGGGAAGTCACTGACTCGTTTCCCATCAACGAAAAGGGGCAGACTCATGTTTGCACCTTGGGTTGAGGATAGATTACTGTTTGAGCGGCCGGAATAAAAGATAGTACTTCGCATAGCTGGGAGACGAAACATGTTCGGCCTGGTATTACTGTTGTCGTGAAGAATATGCAAGTTCTTCGGGGAATCTGCAACCACGCGTCGTTCGTGAAAGCTCGAACCGGGCAACTTCTTGCTATGACGCGAGCGTTCCTTGAACGTCGTATTCTATTCCGGGATGCGCACCAATAAGGCTAATTTCCCCCAGATCTTCCTTCTCCCCATGGGGTGGGTCACCCGGCACTAAGCCGCCCAAGCCCTGCTGCGGTGCAACCATCGCTGCTATGATCTGCCCATTGCCGCACGCGACTCCACCGAGCTCCCCTGTTCGCACCCGAGCTAAGGTGTCAATAATTCTTGTCGTGCCTGATGATCAGGATGGGGAAAGATGCTAATTTCGTGTTTGCCGCAGTCCCGCACGCGACGGGACATGCATCTGTCCCTGTTGCCGCTATGTAGTATATAAGGGGAGAGACAATGTTCTGCCCACAGTCTCGATGTTGGGACAGGGCCTTCACGGCTCACTCAGGGACGTGATTTGAACCTCGTCAATAGCCATCATGGCTCCACCATCCAGTCGTCGCGCCCTCACTCTGCTCGCCTTGCTCCATGCTCATGTTCTCGCCCAGTCAGCCCCACTGAATGCTACGGAATTATGCACCAGCTACTTCGGGAATGACGCAGCATGGTATATCCCCAGGATACCGGTCTTCCAGTCCAGTGATACACAGCTCAACGACGTGTACTACTACCGCTGGAACATCTTCCGAGCCCACCAGCGGGACCTCGGCCCGAATGGCTATATCTCGACCGAATTCATCGACGATGTGTCATGGGAGCTCTTCCCATTCGCCTCACTCAACGATGCGACAGGCTTCCACCTGGGCGAAGGCCGGTGGCTGCGCGACAGGCGATTTGCCCACGACTATGTCGACTTCATGTACGAGTTCCATCCGGAGACTTCGACGTACGGCAACGACAGGCACTTTAGCGAGGCCATCGCCGACTCCTCGTGGCGCGTGTTCCTCGTGGACGGCGACCTGGGCGCCATCTCGCAGCACTTGGATGCCATGAAGATCATCTACGAGCAGTGGTACGACCATTTCGACTCCAGCAAGGGACTGTACTGGATCGAGCCCCTGGCCGACGCGACCGAGTACACGATTTCCAGCATCGATGCTACCGGCGGCCAGGATGGGTTCACCGGCGGGGAGAGCTTCCGGCCCAGCATAAACAGCTACATGTATGCCAACGCCAAGGCGATCGCGAGCATCGCGGCTCTGACGGGCGACTCGGCCACTGAGCAGCTGTATACGACCCGCGCGGACTGGCTGCAGGGCAACTTTACGACTTCGATGTGGAACCAAACATTTGAGCACTTCATCGACCGGTTCAAGGTTGACAACCAATATGTCAAGTACTGGGACTTCATCCGCGGCCGGGAGCTCGTTGGCCTGGTCCCATGGACCTACGACTTCGTGCCGGCGTCCACCCCGGATGTGGACTACAACGCGGCCTGGAAGCACGCCCTCGCCACGGACGAGCTGCGCGGCGAGGCAGGGCTCCGGACCGCCGAGCCCAGCTACGAGTACTACATGCGCCAGTACCGCTACGACGGCGTCTCCGGGCTCAAGGAGTGCCAGTGGAACGGTCCCATCTGGCCATTCCAGACCACGCAGGCCCTGAGCGCCATGTCTAACCTCCTGGACCACTACAACCAGTCGGTCATCACCAACGGCGACTACGTGGACCTGCTGAGGCAGTATACCCAGATGCACTTCGACAGCGCGGGCGTGCTGAACCTTGAGGAGGACTACTATCCCAACAACGGATCTGCGCTCGTCGGCCTCGGCCGGTCCCCACACTATTTTCACTCGGGATACATAGTTAGTTCTGTTCTTTATTGTTTGCTTAGCAAATTGTGGAACTCTATTAACTTTAAATTTCGTAGGACCTGATCCTCTCCGGCTTGGTCGGGATCCGGCCCCGGGCGGACAACTCGCTCGAGGTGAACCCGCTCGTCGATGGCAGCATCGCCTGGTTCCGCGTCGACAACGTGCAATACCACGGGCACGAGGTCAGCGTGCAGTGGGACGCGGACGGGTCGCATTTCGGCAGCGCGGGGCTGGTCATCGAGGTCGACGGCACCGAGGTGGCATCTTCGCCAACACTGGCCCGCCTCGTCACACCGGTCGCTGCCGCCTCGGCCCCGGCGATCGAAAAGCCGCTGGCAAAGTCCATCCAGCTGCAGAGCGACAGCCAGTACCCCAAGGGCAGCAGCTCGGTCGAGGGCGCCGACGCGCAGCAGATCCACGACGCGATCGATGGGCGTGTCTGGTTCTGGACAGAGATCGTCAATGGGTACAACTCGGCCGTCGGCGACGGTAACAGTTCGCAGTGGTTCGCGGTCGACTTTGGCGCCAGCACCGAGATCAGCCGCGCCGAGATCGCCTTCTATGAGGGTGACCAGCCCGGGACGTACACCTACGTGGACGGCACCTTCGCGAGAGTCACAGGCTCGTACGCAGTCCCGGCGAGCTACGTCGTTCAGGTGGAGGACGGCAGCGGCAGGTGGACGGATGTGGCGACCACCAAGGCCGAAGAGCCCCTGGCCAATGGCATCACCAACGTCGAGTGGGATGCTGCCACGACTAATAATGTGCGGCTGGTCTTTGTGCCGCAGGATGGCAAGCAAGTTCGTCTGGTGGAGTTCAAGGTCTTCTAGGAATTTGGAGCCGAATTGCGAGGAATTCTGTACCGATATTTTGAATTCAGCGTGCAAATGTAGATACCAATAGCCCTGCGCCGTCTACCCTGTGAACGCCAGATTCCCATGGTCCGTAATGCCCAGGTCGAACAAAAGTGTCGTGCACTTTGGTCTATCAAATCCAACAGCCTCCCAATTCGGCTTCCGGCCGTGGGTCTGCTCCTTTAGTCATCCCATTCCTCATCCAGCTGACCGATCAGTCGGTCCTCGTCCTCTCTGCTCCGGCCCATCCCGCGCCCATTTGGCGATATTGAAAGAGAGGAGTAGCCCCTCCTGCTTGGCATGAAACGGGCACATGATGAGGTTAGAATGATAAAGGTATCCTACGCGTGCAACATTGATTAGCTGCTCGAGCTTCTCCGCTTCCGTACAAGACTTGTCGGATGATTGCTCACCGAGATGAAGCTCCAGATCCCCGCCCAGAGGCTGTAGTTCGGCAGCTGCTTCCAGCCCCTGGCGTTGGCCACCGTCCTCTGGTAGAATACACCACCGGCAAAGTACACCGCGATAGCAATCAGGAAGATGAGAGCAAACACTCCGCCGGGCCCGACGCTCCCTGGCTTGGAGGGCTGGACGCCGGCGCATGCGTGTTGGCTGCGCACCACGAACATGTAGTTGCACTCGTCCGGGTCCGCGCCGACAAAGGAGACGGTGGCGGTGGGGCTGACGCTCTCGCGGTCGCAGCGGAACGAGATGGTTGCAGATTTTCGCCTGACCTCCTCGGCCTTCTCGATCAACACGGTGTTGTCGTCCCCAATCGTCACGGTGTCCAGGGAGCTGGAGTAGGCGCTGTTGCTTGAACCCCTGTCGGCCGATGGCGGCGTTGCTTCGGTCTGCTCGACATCTCGTTTCCTTGACGATGAGCCACAAGGCGAGCCACCGGAGTACTGCAGGACCAGCTGGCTTCCTCTCGGCGTCAGGACAGATGACTGCTGTCTGTATTGTATGGGTTAGCAACCACGGTAAACCCCTTGCACCCGTTTGACATGGGCCAAGCTTACCCGAGAGAGTACGTCTTGCCATCCTTGCCCTCATAGTATGCGCTGACGTTCTTCCAGAGGGCCTCATCGATGCCCACAACCTTCTCCGGCTTGTCTATAACGGCTTCGCATATGTTCAGTGTGAAGTTGTAGCCGTAGTCGTAGCCCCTCGCCGTGTAGTCCTCCGACTTGGAGCGCTTGTGCTTCCCGTCCTTGGGTGCGACTGCGATATCCGGCCGCAGGTCGAAGTAGGCCTTGCCGCCCGTTGCCGTCGCCGTGCAGGCTGTTGTGGTTGTGGTCTTTTCGTCGGCAGCGAAGGAGGCCCCGAAGAGTGCTGCTGCGAGGAGCAGCAGGCGCGATCGAGAGACCATTACTGAGTGGTGCCTTGGAGGGAAGACGGACACGGCGGCTCTGGCTCGGATTTGGATGTGGCTGAGTGTGGAGTAGCAGATCGTCGGATTGCCCCGTGCTGGCCGCTAGACGGGATTGTAAAAGAGTGGACACAGCGTGGAGGAGACGAGTCGTGTGGTACGGATGTTCTGGCACGGGATGCTGTCGGGACGAGGTGCGCAGTCGTGTCGGCGATGGCGGGGAGGTTCAAAGAATGAGAGGTGGCGAGTGCTCCGTCCAGTCGAGTGTGCTCGGGCTTGTCGTCCCGTCGAATGTTTGGTCAAAGGAATGCTTGCGTCGTTGCGTGGAGCCAGGTCGTCAGCCGAGACATCGAATATGTTGGATTGGGATGAGCAGGGGACAGGGGACAGCTGTCGCATTTTGACTGACGAGGGGCCGAGGGATGACAGCCCTCTTGAGCCGCCCGCCCTGCCGCCCCAGTCAGTCACAGTACGGGACGGACGACGGTAGCCCGAATCAGCAACGGCTGATCCTCCGTCGCACAGTAGCCCCCGAAGTACCCAGGTACCATGCTGCCCAAGTAGGCACCACCCCCCCCC
>JUJX01000110.1:46582-158073 GCA_000800745.1 Diaporthe longicolla | reverse complement strand
CCCCGATTTGCATCTTGGCCAACCGTATTTCGGTGCCTGAGATAATGCAGGTCCTCACTTGGATTTCCTTCCTCGGTCTAGTATCCTCATCCTGCATGTGCCAATGTGTGATATTGCCTTTTGTTCTCCGTAATGTCTGTTCAGCACTTGAAAGACCGCCCCGAAGAGCCTCAATATATGACGGTGATCGTTCTGTAGATCTAGTGGAAACTTATGTGGGAATAGGTTTCCCCTAATAAGTAAATGGCAGCTTCTCTGCTGTTCCCCTCCTGAACGAACCGGCATCGAGAAACTGGATCCTGCCCCCTCTCTCAATTGTCCGCCTTGGATCACAAGACAGCAAGCATTCTTCTGCAGAGGTACTGATTTATTGTAGGGCTGTTGGTCTCGTAACTGCCGTGGTTGGACCCGCACACGGCGAGTCGCTGTCCCGTGCTCACAGGTCTTCGTATATTTTCAATGACTTGGCCTGTAATATTCGTCTTTGCACACGCACGTATATGCATGTCACTACCTCGGCAGTGGAGTATTTGGTTGGTTGACTTTGGAGGCTTGTCTGTTTTGCGGGTCAGGGCTGGTTACAAGCTGTGCGACCTCGGGAGCATCGCCAGTCCTCTCCCTCGCTTCTAAAACAAGGTCTGGTATCAAGGAGACATTTCTGGTTTTCACATCTCGAACCCGGCTGCCCCACATGATTTCTTAAATTCTGAGCACACCGTGACCTGGTTGTTCATCGTCCCCTAAGGACTAAACTCTGTTGCCATGAGAGTATAGCTGGTTAGAAAAAGAGTTGCAGACAGTCCAGATCCATCGGTCTGCCTTGTGTACCGAGTTGCGGAAGGTCGGGGTGGTCTGATGCCTGGGCGGCCCCACCCGAGGCCACGGCTAACCCTGATGTGGCAGGGAGCTTGGTGTGAAAAGTCTCGTTTGCATCATTGACATTGTTGCTGGCATTGATTCGACCTTGACTACAAAGAGCTTCAGGCTCCTCCCGCCCCAGACCAGCAGCCCCTCGACTGCCCTCGCCAACACCTCCGCACCCTCCCACTCGTGACAATTCCTCGACTGGTCGTGCAGCGCTGCAGCGTGTCGGCCTCACCTGCGTGATCAACCCAGTCGCGTCGTCGCAATGCCTCCGAAATCTAAAGCTTCGAGCCAGGAACATGGCTATGAGTTCTTTGGACCGTACGTGCCTGCTTGGGGACAAGTTCTAGGCCCACCAAAGCCTCGACTGACATTCTTCTGTGCCATAGTCCCGGAGCTGCCGTTGTGTCCTTCGGTCTCCCCATCCTGCTCTACCTCTTCACCTTCGCCTGCAACGATGTGTCCGGCTGCCCTGCGCCCCCTCTTTTGACCAACTGGAAGAATATCGACCTCCAAGAACTTAAACGCGATGTCGGGTGGCCCGCCAACGGCATCTGGGGCCTGGCAAGCTGGGAGGTCACCGGCTGGACACTGGCATACTACCTCTTCAACGCGGTCCTGTACCGTGTCTTACCCGCGGTCGAGGCCGACGGCGTCGAGCTTAGCAGCGGTGGGAAGCTCAAGTACCGCATGAACAGCTTCAGCTCCATCGTCTTCACACTCGTCGCCTGCCTCGCTGGCACCATCCAGCAGGGCGCATACTTCCCAGTCTGGACTTTCATGACCGACAACTACGTCCAGCTCCTCACCGCGAACATCCTCATCTCCTATGCGCTTGCTACCTTCGTCTACGTCCGATCCTTCTCTGTCAAGGAGGGTAACAAGGAGCTCCGTGAGCTCGCTGCCGGAGGTCACTCCGGTAACATCATGTACGACTGGTTTATTGGTCGCGAGCTGAACCCCCGGGTGACGCTGCCCTTGATCGGCGAGATCGACATCAAGGAATTCATGGAGCTGCGCCCCGGCATGCTCGGCTATATCCTCTTCAACTGCGCTTTCGTCGCTAAGCAATACCGTACCTATGGCTTCGTCACCGATAGCATTGTCTTCATTGCCGTCGTGCAGGCGCTATACGTTCTTGACGGCGTCTTCATGGAGCCCGCCATCCTCACCACCATGGACATCACCACCGACGGCTTCGGCTGCATGCTTGCCTTTGGCGATCTCGTCTGGGTGCCCTTCTTCTACAGCCTGCAGACCAAGTACCTCTCGGTCTACCCCGTGACCCTGGGCCCCGTCTGGCTCACTGCCGTCTTCGCGATGCTGATCGCGGGCTTCTCGATCTTCCGTCTCGCCAACTCCCAAAAGAATACCTTCCGCACCAACCCCAACGACCCGAGCGTCGCACACCTCAGCTACATCGAGACCAAGACCGGCTCCCGGCTCATCACGTCCGGCTGGTGGGGTGTTGCCCGTCACATCAACTATTTCGGCGACTGGCTGCAGGCGTGGCCCTACTGCCTGCCAACGGGCATGGCCGGCTACCTGATCCTGTCGGCTGGCACCAATGCCGAGGGCGCGTTTAAGATGATCGACGGCAGGGAGGTCATCCAGGGCGCCGCGAGGGGATGGGGCACCATCTTCACCTACTTCTACGTCGTCTACTTTGCCGTCCTGCTCGTCCACCGTGATCTGCGCGACGACGAGAAGTGCCGCCGCAAGTACGGTGAGGACTGGGAGAAGTACAAGAGGACCGTCCGCTGGAGGATTATCCCTTACATCTACTAGATGGCGGCAAGAAGGTCGCTGCATACCTGCAGCCATTCCTGCTGGTGTCTTGAGGCTAAGCGCCACCAGGAATGACGGGAGATACGTTTTGCATTTTGGATACAGACTCCCCGGCCCAGGTATGATTTGTGCATAGTTGCTTTCGCTCTCGCACCGAGAGCAGGTCCGGCTTTGGCCGGCGCGGCGTTATTGTGCCTGCTGCAACGCAGGTTGGTGGGTGGGCTCCTGGTGCTAATTATACTGTCTCATATTGCGAGGCTTTTCCTTTTGTCTGGCCAAGTTCTGGGGTAAGAGGTACTGTAAAATTCTTTCCGCATATGCACGCTGTTGTACTTGTACATAGCTACAGTCTTGCCTGTTTGCCAGGCGTGGCCCGCCTGCTGGTTGCAGCAATCTACTACTTCAAGATCGTTGCTTGATTGCCCATATGTCTATACCAGTCACCAACGAGCTTCTGCGATAAACAACCCACTTTGCGCATTGATCCCCCGAGCATTGGTCATAAGCGAAGCCCATTGTCGTATGAGACCTGGGCAGCCGCCTCATCAGTACCATGACAGACGGCGCCCAGCTCGCCGGCCGGTTAAACTCAACAATACTGAAGTGCAGTGAGCCCTCAGTCACATTTTCGATTAGGAAGCTGTGTGCGCTGCCTTGGGCAATACGCGTACTGAGAGGCCACAATCGAGCTCGAAGCCGCGTGCCTGGCCGGATAGACAATGCTGGCCACCACATTGTCTACGTTGACGCGAGCGATCTCGCGGACTGGGTGACTTGGTGTAGTTGTAACTTAGGCTGGGCTGATCCACTCAAGCCACTGGTTGGTGTATTACAATCCGCGGAGCTTGCCTTGGGAACATGCCAGTCAGTAGATGCCACAGGTCACAAAGGTCAGAGTGATAAGACATAAGCGCGCATGTAAGCGCTTGAAAGAGAGATGTTTAGAGTAACTTCATGAAATCATTATGTATTAAAGGCTACGGCAGACAGAAATCGACGAAATGGTCGTATGATTTCCCACTTTCTCATGCCTGAAAGCTACTTTCCCGGACACGTCAACCCGCCCACCTAAGGCAGGGACGCCTGCAGGTCCAGCTTCCTGCTGGAGCGGCCGACGTACACCGTCTTGGGGAACTCGGAGATGACCCAGTTCTGGGAGACGACGTCCCAGTTGCTGAGGTCGCGGCGCGTCAGGTCGGCGCTGAAGGTGGCTGTCTCGCCGGCCTCGAGGCTGAGCCTGTCGAAACCGCGCAGCACAACGGGCGGGTCGTCGGGCCCGCCAAGGGAAACGTACAGCTGGGGCACCTCGTCACCAGCCAGGGAGCCGGTGTTCGTGATGTCCGCGGTGACGGTGTACAGAACCTCGTAGAGGCCTGGGTTGCCGCCCGGTGCACCACCCGCGGGGGAGAGGGTGATTGGGTCAGAGGAGATGGCGTTGGGGGGCAGGAATTCATCGGCTGTCTGGCCGTAGAAGGGGTCCTGGCTTGCCTCCTCGGCCGAGGTGGTCGTGTTCAAGTAGGGGTAGATGTAGCGGGTGACGTAGTCCAGCTGGTCCGAGGGGAATGCGTAGTCTTCCAAGTTGGTCGAGTAGTTGGAGCTTCCGATGATGGGGGCCGAGGCAGAAGAGCCTGTGGTGGGCTCGTAGGGAGCCGCGGTGCCCGCAACAATGTTGAGGTTGGCATACTCAAAGGTTGTGTAGCTCAAACCGAAGCCGAACTCGTAGATTGGGGTCTGGTTCGTCCTGTCGAAGTGACGGTAATCGATGAACGAGCCCTCCGTGAAGTCATCCTGAGGGGCACCCTCCCCGTTGTTTGCTTCGTACAAAACATCTGTGCCATAGCTCTCGCGTGTGGCACCCCAGGTAAATGGTGTCCGTCCGGCTGGGTTGACCTTGCCGTAGAGAACGTCGACAATCGAGTTACCAGACTCCTGACCAGGAAGACCGGCCCAGACAATGGCTGTAATGTTAGGGTTCTCGTACCAATCAGTGAGCAGCGTTGGGCCGACGCTGTGGATAACCACGATGGTGTTGTTGTTCAGAGCAGAGACGTTCTTAATCAGATCGTCACCGCTGTGCCACAGAGTGAGGTTGTTGCGGTCGCCCTCGTTGCCGTCGACGCTGATGTAACCCTCTCCGCTGTCAGCGTTTACGAAGACGATGGGAGTGGCGTAGGCCTGCGAGACCAGAGCGTTGATTTGGCTAGTCGCATAGTTGTCAAGAATACTCTCGTATCGGCTTCCATCCTCGAGAGCCTGGTTCTGGAGAGCAGTATCCGGGGTCACGAGGTAGGGGAAGTCTGCTGTTCCAGATCCCCAACCCATGGCCAAAGTTCCGTTGTCGCAGCCTCTATCGGCGCATCCGTTGGGACCGTTCAGGTTGGGTCCAGCGTCTTCTCCAATGACGGCGAGGAAACGGGGCTTATCGAGAGGAAGGGCACCAGTGTTCTTCAACAACACAGTACCCTTCGCGGCGACCTCTCGGATAAGGGCCGCGTGGTCGTCTCTCACATCGACGTGGAAGTTGATCTGCTGGTATCCTTGCTCGGCACCGGCGTGCACGTATCCGAAGGTGTCCCTGGACCAAGAGGAGAAGTTGGGGTACGGCTCATCAACACTTCGACCGACCTTGAAGTAAGCAGCCATGATCCTCATCGCCATGTCGTCGAGACGGCTATGTTATTGTCAGCATGTTGCAGCCATAGGTCATGCCCAGGAGGCTTCAACGGGTGGTGGTGTGTGACCACACAGAAGAGATCACGGCGCGGAAAGCACTTACTACAGGGGCATTGTACCGTTCAAAACGGCCAGAGTCAAGTTGGTGCCCCAGAAGGAGAGACCAGAGCTGAAGGCCGTGTCACCGGGCATGGACATATCCAGACCAGCGACAGCGGCGCCAACTCCGGTGTGGTGCGCACCCCAGTCGCTCATGACAAATCCTTGGAAGCCAAGCTCGTTCTTCAGGATGTCGTTCATGATCTTGGAGTTTTGGCAACCGTATGAATTGTTGATCTGCTGGTATGAGCACATGAAGGAGCCGACCCCGGCCCTGACAGCATCAGCAAAGGGCCACAGGTACAGCTCGTGCAGCGTCTTGTCGTCGATATTGGAAGACATGGACTCGCTGATGTTGAAACCATAGCCCTGTGCCTCACCAGACTGACGGAAGTGCTCTGTTCTGTGCGTCAGATGCTGCGCTTCAGTAAGACCGGGTGTCAGAAGCAGCTCTTACCTTGCTCATTGGCGATGTAGTGCTTTGCAGTAGCAATCACGCCAGCATCCTGGATGCCCTTGATTGTCTCGGCCATACCAATACCAGTCAGAACAGGGTCAGGCGAGAAGCCCTCCCAGTTACGGCCTCCGGCAGGGGCACGACCGATGGGACCGGCCACGGGACCCAGCTGGATGTCAATGCCCTTGCCCCTGTGCTCTTCGCCCATGGCCAGCCCCCTCTCGTACATCAGGCCACGGTCGAAAGTGGCAGCTACAGTGAGGCCAGCTGGGAAGGCAGAGGCCCAATCCGCGAAACGAATGCCAAGAGGAGAGTCCTGCAGACACAGGTTCTTGTGAAGGCCAAGACGAGGGACTGAACCAACGTTTCCGACGCACACTTCGCTCTCCCAGCTACTCTACAGTCAGTCCTGTGCGAGCCGCTGGTCCGTTGCAATACTCACCCAGTTCCGGTTGTGATGTTGACCTTCTCGAGGAGCGTCATCTGAGAGACAAAATCCTTGGCCTTAGCGTAGGCATCTGCCCAGCCGTCTGCCTCTGGGTCCATCCATGGCGAGGGATAGAACGGAGGAGAGAAAGCAAGCTCCGACTGCCGTGCTTGGACCTTTAGAGACGCGGTGTCAGCACACTGAAGAAGAATAGCACCGATGGCTATCAGAGACTTGGCACGGCCCATGATGCTAGAAACCTTCATGTTGGAAAGCTACAAGCTGATCCCTCGGCGTTTGGGTCTGATGTTTGGTAGCGACTGCACCCAATCTAAAAGAGCCGGGATCGCAGGATATGCCGGTGACACCCAGTGCAAAGGGAACTCGGCAGGAGAGAGAGGTCTTACCTTTCCGTGCCCACCGATAGTCCCTGCGGAAACAGAGCCGCAGCTCGCCGCCAGCCAGAGGGCGGTGGCAGGCGAGGACTTCATGGCGTTGCAATGTTGTCAGAGACCCGGCCAATAATTTCGTATCGGTGGTGCTACCGTGTTGTTGGAGTGGACGAGTAGCCTAACGGGACGACGTAGTGCTACCGAGGAGCCGGACTGCAGCTTCTACATCCAAACAAAACAGCGGAGGGGGGGGGGATGGCGATTAAGTATTATTTATAGGCCGCCGGGGTGGGCGCCCAGGAGTGAATTGAGCTTCTCAGTGGGGTGAGCAAGTGACTCGACCGAGACCATGTAAACTCTCGGCATACCGCATGAAGCCAACAAAAGTTGTGGAAAGTATGTCTTAGGCGTGGGATATTGATGTGGAGACGCGAATAGTTCATCCCAAGAAGAAAAAAAAAAGCGACGTAGTGGACGAGATCCAATTACCGAACGGATGGCAGGGCCCCCATGCTCCCCCGAATCCAGAACAAAGACATTTCTGGGGGCCTGGGGAAGAAGCCATCAGAGTTAAGCCGGGGCTTCTCCGCATGGCAGGCTAGATCCCTGACGACGCATCGTCATCCGTGCCGTCATGCATCTTAACATCTCAGCAGCAACAGGTGTGTGTACTGTAGCATCAGGCCGCTCCCCCAGGCGTTCCTGTCGCGTTGGGGGCTGGGAGCAGCATGAGTTTGTACCACAATCCGGCCATTGAACAGTCTGCCCAGGTGTGCGGAAGTCCCCTTTCCCACAGCCCTGGTAGACTCGGGCAGAAGGGAGAGGCAGAGAAGCAGGCAGGTCCCGGATGCCGGATGTTCTGCCGTGCCTACTCGCCGCGGTCCCCACTGCGCGGCGGATGTCTCGGTGATTTGCTTCTTGGGTGCTGCTGGCAGGGCAGCAGGGCTGGCAACATGTTGTTCTTGGGACGGCCCACGAGGGCGTCATGGTGGCCTGGCAGGCCCCATGGGGCCGGGAAAAGGGCCGATGAGAAGCTTGTCGAGATGGCCGGAAGCAGACACAAATATGGAGCTATGGACTCTGGCCTGGCCGCTAAGAGGAGCTCGCCGCCGTTAGGCGCAGGGCAGGAGGGCGGGCAGGGACGGGAGGGGGGAAATGAGGGTCGAGGTTCGTTTTGACCGTCTTGTTGTTGGTCTTGGCTTGGACGAGTTTTTGCGGGGAATGGCAATCCGTCCTGTCAGGCATCGTCTGTGTCCTGCTGTACCCCGCAGTCTACTCCCGTACAGAAGACTGCCCCAGCCTTTCACCTCTCCTTTTCTCTCCTCCTTCCCACCCACCCCCGGATCTGGCCCGTCCCTGTGGGTATGCCGAGCTGGGACCTGCTGGGGTTGTCGGCGTGGCAGTGTGGGTGCCTGCCTAATAAACGTTTTTCTGGGGAAACGGCCGCCATCTCACCATCACCCATCGCCGCCAGTCCCAATCAAACCACTCCTTGTTTGCCCCCACGGTGGCTTCACATTTATTGCCCACAAGATTTGCGACACTAGCATTTCCCTGTATCTGCTGCTTACTAGCATGAGATCACACGCTCACTCTCAAGTCAACGTTGCCCTGCCAGAGGACGCCCCTCCAATGCGTCTCGTCGCGTCTCGTAGCCTGCCTGATCTTTTAGCTTCTCGTCGTCCCGACTTACAGTAAGGTGAAGGAAGGTTCGAGGCTTGGCTTTTTCGTCCCGAGTCCAACGCTCTGCTTGCCTGCACACCGGCGCGTGCTCACACACAGTCCAGCGCTCCACTCCCGCAACGCCACGTCCATCATCAGACGCAAGCCACCGCCCGCCAACAGCCGGACTGCACATCCGATGAGAACGTTGCGTTGTGGTGGTGGTTGCCTGCATCATTCCTAAGCCATACTCGTCCTTCCAGCTACATATCCTGCCCAGGTGACCGACCGTACATATATGCACGACATCTAAGTCTCCCACTCCTACTATACTGAGTACCACACAATACCCCGCTCCTGCAACACCCACACACACATCCTCGCACAGCAGTGCCGTTTCTGCCATGCTACCATGGCAAGCTGTCGGATTGACTTCTTGCATCACCTTGCATCTCAGCAGTATCCACCTGCTCAGCTCTCAGTCGTCCTCTGCTGAGCTGTATCGGCTCGATGCCACATCACCGTAGCAGTGATCGGTCGAGTTCCCGAGTCCATGGATCCGATGAGCCGTGTTTACGTTTGTATTTGTATCCATGTGCGTGGGTCACGCATTGGGTTGGGCTTTTCTTTTCCTCTTAGGCCGTCTAGAAATACCGCCTCGTTCCCGACAGGCTGCGAGGTGGTATATCCCTAGTGTGGCCCCAAACCCCGACCTTATGCGACTGCTTCAACTGTGCCGACCTGTCTTGGCCGTGTTTTCTGGTAACGAGATGCCATGACAGCCTTCTGTACTTCGCCAATTCCCTGTGCGATCTTTTCAGACAGAGACCCCTGTGCTTATTTATGTACAGCCTCGCCTGTCACTCACAGCCCAAGGTCTGTTGGCAAAGCTTCCACAGGACTGAATAGTCTTGGTGTGCCCACAGTATACAATCAATTTGATGTCAAATTTCCACGCCGCCTAAATTCCCGCCGGACACTCCTGCTATACTCCAATGTTGATGGAACATTTGCAGACTTGGTAGCGTTAATACAGCCTTCGCTCCATATGAAGACAAAAAAAGCCCGTGTTGAAATACATACTGGCAAGCTTACGGGCCCGTATTGAAATCGGAGGAAAATCACTTTTCTCATCCTAGACCCGACTTGATATATCAAGCCCATGCATAGCAGGAAAACACAAGATGAATTCCCAGAAATGGCTGCCAACAACACCGAAAAATTGAGATAGGAGCCGCTCCCATTCCCAACAATCCACCCACCCAACACCCCGGCGCTAGGATGGACAAGACACGTTTCACGACAGAGAACAAAAGCTGGTACAATTTTACACGGGTGGAACACTGGCAACCGTCGTTTCTTTGCTAGAAATAAAACTGTTGCTGTGGTGGTTGGCCCGGAGGTGGTTGTGCAAGGAAGTCAAAGTTCATTGTATCCAGGCCCGAATTCCAAGGGTCGGGAGACTCTGCCGAGGTGGTAGTGGTGGTCAGCTTAGCCTCATCGCGACATTGGCTTGAGAGTTGCAAGGGCGGAAAGCCTGTCCAAGAAAGTGACATACCCCAGAAGATGGAGTCATAAAGCTCCATGGGCTCTATGTAGGTGCTCGGATCAATCGGCGCCAGATCGGTGCCTTCAAGCGGTGCCCCAGTGACATATGGCAATCTGATGACAAGTAAGCGGCGTCGCCTGGCAGCTAATCTCTGTGGCGAGAGGCGGGGGCAAACTCACCCTGAAAAGTCCTGCATGCCACTCCCATTCTGCATCTCGGCCATCGCCATAGCCGCATCTTGGTGAGGATCAAGGCTCTGAAGGCCAGAGTTCGCATACGGCGGTCCCGGGAGAAGGTTATGATTGTCGCCCACGGAAGGGTTCGTAAGCTGACCTATACCTAGCGGCGTACGTGTCCCAGATCGTGTTCCACCATCGCGCTTGAACACCGAAGAACCCATAACACTGCCGTGATCGTAGATATTCTTCAGGGCGGCAAGGGCACGTGATAGTGGCCCTGAAAGTTCAATGTCCTTGTCACTCTTTTGAATATGTGGTATCGGGGAGGACTGCTCCTTTGCGGCAGTAGCAGACAGTGCGGAAATGAGATCGCCCTGCAGCTGACGAATCTCGGGGTCTGATTTGGTCTCGGGCAAGAGACCCAGAAGTACAGCTGAAGACAGGCCGTGGTATGTAAATGCCCAGGACCGAGTCGGGATCACCGACAGTTGGTGCATGGCGAGAAACATCCTGACTGTCTCGGTCAAGTTGTCTCTGAATTTCGCGGATAAGACCTTTCGTTCAGATGGCTCGAGTGCATCCGATTCACCGCCTCGTTTCAGGGCAGGGCGACAGCAGACGGAGACGACGAAACAAGTGTGTAGCCTGATGGCAAAATGTTGAAGTCGGTCAACTGCGGTCTTGCAAGCTTCTTTGCTTCGGATCTGGGGAACGACTTTCTCGCGCAATCTTTCCGTGGCCTGGCAGTTGTCGAGTATCTGCACAAAAGTCGCCTCGGCGGTCGCGTCCGGGTTGAGGCGTCGATTGATGATTTGGCAGAGATGATACATGGCTTCCAGGTAGGTTAGGCCATTGCTTTCAGCATTTGGCGAAACTGGGATCTGACAGCAGGGGATATTCGTCATGGGCGAGCTCGCAGACTGTCAGCGCGTGTTTTCAGTGTTGGTAAAGAAGCAGCCGACATACCGATCGAACGAAAGGGATGTGAGAGTGTCGTGCCAGACACAGCACCACCTGTCAGGTCAGCATTAATTCCCTTTGCCTCAAAACGGGCCCATCCTCAGCCTTACCATAGTTTTCGTCGGATAATTTCCTTCCTCTTCGCCTCCGGGTCCGTCAATTCGTTGTTGTTGAGCCTGTGGAGTCCGAGTGAGAGTGCCAGACGGCAGGTGAGCCCCAGCAGAGCCCAAGATCCTTCTGCCTTCATGTCGTTGAGAAGACTGAATGAGACGAGTAACAGGGCCTGGATTGAGTCGAAGTTTGGCCGCAAGAGAAAGTTGCCCATGCGTAGAAAATGGAAGGATATCTGCAAGTACTTCTGCGAACTACTGGTCCGTATATGGTATGGGGAGTCGTGGTATTGTGAACCCACGGCGAGGACTGCGAACAAGATAGCGAGCCAAGAAGCCGAGACGGGCCTCCTGGCGATCTTGACAGTACTGCGGGCGTTCTTTGCTCGCTCTTCCAGATATACCATTAATCTTGACTCCAGGTCGTCGATGTCTATTACAAACCCCCAGAAGACCTGGGGTATCTCCTTATACGTTCGAAATAACCTAGAAATGTTAGATGTATACGCTAGAGAGGTCGTCCCCCGCACGCCGGCGGCGGGACCAACGCGGCACACACAGGCCAGACCTACTTCATAACCTCGCGGTCAGACGGCAGCTCAGCAGAGATGTCCGCGGTCAGCTTCTCCAGGTGGCGCGAGGACATGAGCGGGAAGGGGGCGGAGTTGTCCAGGCCGAAGATGGAGCGCATGTCTTGTCGGATGTTGTCGACACCGGCTTGGCGGTCATTGGGGGACGTCTGTTCCCTCAGCAGGGCTGGTATGCTGTTCTGTCCGAGATACCTCGTCACCTCAGCTGATTCGGGGTCAACTGAGATTGGTGTCAGAGATTGAGAATCCTTGCGTTTTGAGCGGAATGGAATACCGAAAGCGCGCATGGCAGGATCAGATTTGGCCTCGCTGCTCAGTTCGCGGGAGTCCTGGTCATCAGGAGAGTGGGCCCTCTTCTTGCTGATGTGTGAGGCGACGTCCGACCCTCCGGTAGACTTGGATGACCGATTTGGCTTGTAGGAACATAGCTGGGGGTGCTCTCGTTTTACACAGTTCTCACATGGCTGCTTGTTGTCGCACTTCACCTTGCGCTGACGGCAAGGCCAGCACGCCGTTCCTGACGGAGAGAAGGGTTGTGAGCAAGGTTTTCATGGTGCGAGCTTGAGTTATACGAGGTGCATAGAACAAGTTGTTGACGAGCCACAGACAAGAAGAGGGGGTGGGCTATGGACTGAGATGTAGTGCAAGGTTTACATTGTTGTCGCACCACCCATCGAAGGGGTTCGCAAGACAAGATGAATGGAGAAAGGCGTACCATATCGCACTTTACGGTGCGAGTGGATGATGCGGCTGGCCTCCTCCGGGGTCAGGTCGTCGATATTGGGGCTCTCCTGCTGCTCCGCCATGGCGGCGAACCGCGGGGCCGACCACGGCAATGATAGCCAGAAACTGGCTCAATCGAGTCCAAAGCCACAGTCGATCGCGTCGAGCCCAGTCCGGCCGAGTCGCGCCGGTCTGGATCGGATGGGTAGGGGCTAGCAGAGGTGCAGGGCCGGATTGAATTTGCGAGGGCTTGAGTCGGAGCTGTAGCACGTCGTCACGGGTCAAGCAAGAAGACTCCCGGCCGGTGCAGGGGCAGTGCAGTGCAGTCAATGGGCGGCAGAGTGATGAGTGAGCGAGCGAGCGAGTGAGTGAGTGAGTGAGTGGAGACGTGACTGAGCCCGGCAAAGCTTTGCTCCACCCGCAAGTCTGGATCCGGCGGATGCCGGCCGCCGATGATACAGCTGGTCGAGGCACGGAAAGACGTGGGCGGGCGCAAGACAGGACGGGCGCTGGTGAGTGATGCGAGATGTGAGGTGAGGTCTCAGATCAGGGGCGGCGTGGTGGTAAGGAGTTGTGAAGATGGCGAAGACGGTCGAGATGGTTCATCGAATTGAATCTCAGAGTGAAAAGAGACGGTCCATTGTCATGGCACGCATGGGCTGGCTGATTAAGGTTTGCTTCCTGGGATGGGTTCCAACGTCGGGTCCCATTGGATCGGGCTGACGTCGCAGAGGTGGGGTTCGCAGTCGGGCAGCCGGGAGGCGGGCAGGCAGGCTCGTCCTGCGACACACGCATCCGAGTACCCAAGCATCCGAGTCCCCAAGTACCCACGTACCCACGTACCCACGTACCCACGTACCCTGGCCCAGATCTCTCCTCCAAGACTGAACCCTGAAGTCGTCTGCGCTACTGCAGGAGACCAGCCAGCTCGACCAGGCGCTCTCTCAGCCCACTGGCCGACTCCAGCCCTGAGGCCATCCAGGCTGAGCTGACCGAGGGTGATAGGCTGTATCAGTTTGGTGTCTGGTGCCGGGATTGAGATGGCGCCTCTTTCATTTTCAGACCACCACCACCTCACAGAAGAAGCTACCACAGTAGTCCAGAGTATCCATCTCGGCACTTGCTGCACCCACATGGGAGGTAAGGATGCTCTTGCCAGCTCCCTACACTAGCAGCACTAGAGACTCAAATCGACAGGCACGACACGGCACGAAACGGTCGGGTCTACCCCGCTCTTAGCCTTTTTCGGTTACCCGCCCCTCCCTTTCACGCTTCTCTTGACTCGTCTCCCCGCCAACAGCTTCCACCCGCGATCCAATTGACCAAGTGCTCGATGACACAAGCTCGAGTTGAGACTCGCCTTCTGTTCTCGGTCGAGTCCACGAGAAGCCACAACCTAGTCGTCTCTGTCGCTATCTCAGCCCTGCCTCCACTCCAGACCACCGGCCGAGGAGGCCAGCCAGGCCAGTCAGGCCAGTCCAGCGATCGGCCAGCATCACCACTCTGCAAACGGACTTTACCAGGCTCCATCTCAGAAACGTGGCGGTATCCTCCAATACGCCTGGGAGGGAGAGATTGTATGTATCCATCTAGATGCTTGAGTCCAGGTGATATGGCACATACCTTCCATACCATGTTTCATCACATTTGTCCCGCCCCTCTTCCAACAACCTCTTCCCAATGACATCTACTGCCGGGTGTGCCCACGATCCCGTCTTGCCCTCTACCACTAGCCAAGAGCCCAATGACTGATCCGGTGGGTGCGAGGCTGCAGGTCCATGTCTTCCATGAAACCGCCTCGCGGCCCGGACCTTCACCCAAGGCACCCGCGTGATGAACTGCATCGTTTCATTAATCGATTGAATGTTGATTACAACCTGGGTGTGCCAATTCCGGATCCGAGGCTCACCCCAACCGAGAGGAAGGAGCAGGAGACCGCTGCCACAAAGCTGTACAATCGTCTTCAGTTCCACTTCTACCAGGGCGGACTCGATGCCCTTGAACAGCTGACGCAGCGATTCGACTTGGAGGTCAGACAATCCTGTTCTCGGTGGGGTAACAAGCCGCAAGCCGATCTCGGTACGCTGGCAACGAACCAGGCCGAGCGAGAATGTTTACAGTCAATCTTCCATGAAATTCTGGATCATACGCAGCCAAAGAGACCTTTCGGCCGCAGCCAAAGCGGGCCAGCGGCTTTCTCCGCGGACAAATCGTCTCCTGTCCAGCCTAAGAGGGCTGCCGAGGCCAACATATCTAAGTCGCCGACCAAGCGGCCGAAGCTGGCGGGACATGCTGCGGGTACAGTTCAGCCTCTTCCGGATCCTAATTCAGCAGCCCTGCCGAGGCCTGACCACCTCTTCGCTGCGTCAGAACTGGCCCCCGGGCGACATCGACAGCACTCGAGGAGAATAGAGAGCTCTCTGACGGAGTCATACCGGGCATTGAATGGGTCGAACACATACACAACTAGCACCATTAGCAAGGCTTCTTTCCAGTCCGTTTTTTCCAAGGCCGAAAATGAGCCGAGCACGCAAGAGACAGTCGAGGCAAGCTCTCAGGAACCAAGGTGTTTTGGGTCATCTCAAGATCAGTTTCAGCCCACCTCGACTATGGAAGATGCCTTGAATGAGTCATTTCACGATTATGTTACCTCTGACAATTGCCACTCGAAAGCTACAAGGCTCAAGGACGAAGCCTGCCCACCAACTCAGACCACGAACTACTCATGCCCCCCTTCATCGGCACTGAGAGATGCTCTTCACTCATCCCCAGGTCACCAGCCGCAGGCCCAGGGCCAACCAGTTGTTACTGAGACTCATCTCACTCACAACTCCGGTTCTTCTTTAGAACAGGTGCAATGGCGTAAGTTGTTTTGTCTCCAGACAACTCCTCCCTTTTCAGCTCGCTAAGCTGGACCAGCGACATTACCAGGTTGGCTCGAAACCGCGCCGTTTCATATAACTTGGGAAGTGCTCCGGCTGACGCTTCACATGGGTGTCGAGCTCAATTCCGTAACAATCAGCTACGACGCGCAATGGAAAGACCAGCAGGCTCTTCGCAGTGCTCTAAGCGAGGCCTTTCCGGGCAAGCCAATGCCTCCAGCCCCAGACCCGGATGCATGGGCCGCGGCAACGGATGACACGCCAGGCAAGAACCAGCATGTCGTGTTTGTAGCGTCACTGGAATTCGCCCCCAAACAATCCAGCAGTCCCCTGCGGCTGAGTTTGCAACCTCCAAAGCTCGACAAACCGCATCGCCTTGGCCGAAAGTATGGCCCTGATCGCTTCCTAGAGCTACTGGTGCCCTCTCCAGACCCTTCCAATCTACCATCACCTTTGAAAGACAAGCATTTCCACGATGACCTCCTGGATTGGCTGGTAAGAAGGCCACACTCATTCGGTGGGCGCCTTTATAATCCGTTCTACTTGAAATCCGGTGGACAGCGCACGCTGCCTAAGCACCTGCTTTTCGGACGGGAGCCAAAGCCTATCTACATGGACCGAATCTTCTTGTTCGCCTCCAACGGGGTCGATATCTCAAGGGATGGGCGACCATGCACGTCCCTTGGATCGATGGTCTGCTGGGCTCTGGACTTGAAAGCGGGCAACAATGGCTCTCAGCCTGTGTTGAAGCTCTTCCAACGATTGGCCCTCGTCCTCAGCAGGACGATCCCCACGATTCTTTTCGAACCGGGGCAGATCCGGCATCGGAATCAAGACCTGTTGTCCAATGATGGAAAGAAAGTGATGAACGATGGAGTGGGTAGGATGAGTAGAAGTGTCGCGAAAGTGATCCAAGGCTCTCTCGGTCTCTCCTCACCTCCTTGTGCTGTCCAAGGCCGACTAGGATCTGCAAAAGGGATGTGGGTCGTTGACTCAGATATGACTGACGACATCTGGATTGAGACGTATCCTTCTCAGCGTAAATGGGAAAGCGAGGCTGCAGACCAAGAGCATAGGATTTTAGAAATCCGGAGTTGCGCTCCAGAGAAGCTGCGGTCTGCCAGTCTCAACCTCCAGTTTCTTCCAGTCCTAGAAGATAGGGCCCTCGACAAGCCCAGGATGCGTCAAACTATTGGCAAGCTGTTAGAGGACAGCCTTCGACAGCAGCTCAGTGGCCAAAGACAATCTCTGGACACCCCAATTCAATTTCAGAAGTGGATATCTTCAAACGCGGCTCACAGGTCTGACCGCCTTGCCCGCGGCCACGTATCATTCCTTGGCGGCTTGCCGCGGGAAGATGAAGAGATTATGGCTTTCATGCTCAACGCAGGCTTCGACCCCTGGCAGAACAAGTTTCTCAACGACAAGGCTTGGGACACACAGTTCCAGATGTGCGAGAAACTCAGTAAGAAGCTCAATATCAAAATCGGTTGCTCGGCCTATTTATTCATGGTGATAGACTTTCAGAATGTGCTCGAGGAAGGTGAAGTTCACATCGCGTTTTCAGACCGCTTCAGGTCAGATACCGACGATTGGGAGGGGACAATGGTTCATGGTCGGGATGTGCTTGTTGCTCGTTCTCCAGCGCACTTCCCATCTGATATCCAACGCGTCAAAGCCGTCTTCAAACTTGAGCTGGCGCATCTTCAGAACGTTATCGTGTTCTCGGCTAGAGGCGAAACGCCTCTTGCTGACATGCTCAGTGGCGGAGACTACGATGGAGACCAATGCTTCTGTGTCTGGGACGATCGTGTAGTTGAGAATTTCGCTAACGCCAAAGATGAGGCGCAGCCTGATCTTCGCCAGTATTATCGACAAGACAGGATAGAATTCCGTCAACTACTTTCAAGCCACGGGCAAGACTACGAAGCCGCTATCAGGGAGATGATACTAGAGAAGTGCTTCCCTTTCAACCTGTCCAAAGACATGCTGGGACAAGTTACCAACTACAAAGAGCGCCTGTGCTACTTCAGAGGCAATATTCACGACGAAGTAGCAAAGAAACTCAGCACGCTTCTGAGTCTTTTAGTTGATGCGCCGAAGCAAGGGATTGAATTTGGCTCCGAGGACTTCAAGCATTTCAGGAGGTCTCTCCGCATACCAGACCCATACCAACTTGAAGAACCATTATATAAAACGGCACTCATCCAGCCTTCAAACCAGCAGTATAAGCATATACTGGACTATCTCAAGTTTCAGGTTGCAAGGCCAGCCATAGACGAGGAATTAGCCAACTTCCACAACACGAAGCACGAACCTCTATACTGGGACAAAGACCTTACCTTGAAGTATTTCGATGAGTGGGAAGCTTATGCTGGGAACGATACTCTAGCGAAATCCATCCTCAGATGTTTAAAAAAGGATATTGGGCATGTCTGCGAGGAGTGGGACGTCCTAAAAGGGAAAGATACCGTCAATTTTGCTGGATTAGTACAGCAAACGTACAACACATGGCAAAACATCAAGCCACGTGCAGAACAAGGCATTCCTGAGGCGACTCTGCAGCGCCTTGACCGTGGCTACCCTTCAGAATGGGCACTTCTCAGGGCGAGTACCACGTTCAAGATGTACTTCCAGACAAACCCGCGCTTTACCTGGCAGCTGGCTGGCTGGCATCTTTGCTTCATCAAGTGGCAGGCCGTTTCATCACAGGCATCCGTGGGTAGAATGCCCGCCATGCTAACGTGGCAGATGCATGCGATCACCAAGGTCGATACCCGCGCTGTGAACCATCTAGTGGAGCTCCATACAGACCCTGGAATAGAAGGAGACGGGGCTGAGGACGAAGAAGATGTGCTATGAAAGACTTCATTTGAGTTCAATGTGAGTGGTTTCAAAACGCTGGGTCTTTGAGCGTTTACCAATGTGTGAAGGGACTGTACGCCTTCGGGATGTATACGGATTAAGAACGAAACCACTCAATGTGACTGGCACCCACTGTAGATCGGGCCTGGGTGGTCGTTGCCGACTGCCTCTGGTGAATTTGTGGTGATGGGCTACAGGGCCTGTTTCAAAGCAGGTTTGATGAGTCCGATTTCAGGGTCTGTCTCTATTCGGTTGGAGCATGAAATGATTGTGCGCAGACTAATGGTTAGGGTTGTGAGTTACTGTGTTGGCTTGCGGCGGGGGGTCATAACCGGAACAGATCCTGCATATTAGCTTGGGCGAAGACGAGCAATGCCCAGGTGCTCGGGTGTCTGCTACTCGATCATGACATCTATCTCCCGACTTCTTGAGGATCAATCCGTTCAATGGCAGCCTCCCAGGGGATAAACTACTGTGGTTCAACATCCCGTGGGACAACCTCCTAGGAGATGATACCCTATGAAATACTCTCCATGGGAAGGTTTCTAGATGGAAGACGTTCTGTACAACAGCTTTCTATATGATGATAGGCTAGCGGTGAGCCAGCTTTAGACATAGCTGAGTTGCTGTAGCGATGTATACCCTATGTATCTGGCTGAATGATGCTTTGTAATTGGTACAGATGCTCTGGGCATGTCACAGCAAACAGTTAGATTATAGACTCTGAGCCGTCGTTAAACACGTGACCAAACGCCAGAGAAGGTCTGAAAGCTCAGAGTAGGCCCCGAGCCTAGTCCTCAGACACCTTATTCCCGATCTCACGGTTAGACTATAGTGTCAGTGATAATCTGTACCATTATCCGTCGACTATACGAAAGATGTAATGTTGCATGAAGGTAGCACGAAGAGTGATTGAAACGCAGAGGGGATGTAATAAATACAATGATCGGAATGTTTGAGTGCACCCCGCGAAAAATCAGCAGCTACCCATGCTTTACAGCCGGCCGACATGCAGCCGACTATTGCGTGTGGAGCAAAGGCCAGCTTCACATATTCATGCTCGCGGTGGCGTTTTCTTTTTCTTTCCCAGAGGATTTGAATTAGGCGATCACTCAGTGGGCCGGCGCGGCCCGAAAAGCATCTGGGCAGCCTGGGCCAGCCGCAGGAGATTAGAGCAAAGGTTGTGGCGGCAATGCATTCTCGAGGGCGTCTTAAAATTCAAGGTTCATGTATATCCTCTTGTAGGCGGGCACTAAAGGTCTTGTGCGTGTATAACTAATAGACAAGTTCAGATTCCTGCGAACGAGAATGTGAGACATCTCCACCAAGGCGACGGCCAATAAAGTGTCTCAATTTGGAGGCAGACGCGTGTTTTGTTTACTGGAATTCATGTTTCCAGTGGCGCTCATTCCACGCGGGCTTGGCCCGCATAAACACTACAAGGGATGCAACTGTTTTTAATATGGCCTGCCCACCTCAAACAAAGCTCATACATCTTCCCGTCGAAATGCCAACGCGCCACTTTTTGTTTTGTTAGTGCCAGTGAAGTCGCAGGTGGCCGGCCTCCTGAGGACAGATCCAACTATTCGTTTTGCTCAACTTTCGACTCCTTGCGCCGAGCTCCAACAGATTCGGCTCCTCTAAAAGGACTTGGCACGATGGCAAAGTCGACACTCCTCACGGTGTCCCTCGTGGCGCTGGTGGGTGCTCATACTGTCCGGGCGAATCATCCGCATCCAGTGAGACCCGTTATCGTCAAAGAGCCCAGGGCGGAATCTGATGGGACCTTCTCGGTACATCAAACGAGAAACCCTGGATACAGGCCGAAGTCGGGGTTGGAGGCTATGGTCGAAGTTTACCACAAGTATGGGGTCGAGTTGACGCCGCAGTTAAGAAAGGCCGTTGAGACCAACAAGCACCTCTCAGCGTCTCAGAAGAGTCCGTGATTCGCCCCATCTGCTGAAAATCCATTCTTCCTAACTTGATAAACAGGGCAAACGGTCGAGGCGGTTCCTCCACGGGGCTTGGATTACGAGTACATCAGTCCAGTCAAAATCGGCACGCCGCCTCAGACTATGTACCTGAACTTTGACACTGGATCTGCTGATCTGTAAGTCTACCATGATTGATATAATAGCCTCAATTTTGATAACCTATTTGAGTGTACCAGATGGGTTTACTCGACAGATACGAACGCGAGTCTAGTGGCTGGTCAAGGTCTTTACAAACCCGCACTATCGACCACAGCGCAAATACAACCAGGTTTTAAATTTTCTATTGGTTATGGAGATGGATCTGCGGCGGATGGCCTCGTATATCGCGACCGTGTTGAAGTGGCTGGCTTCGTCGTAAACGACCAGGCTGTCGAGTCCGCCAAGACTGTGTCAAACGAGTTCACGGAAGATCCGTACTGTTGGGTAAGCAGCCTTTCGACTCTTTCGAGAACAAATCCCCCCTATGATCAACCTATACAACAAAGGTACACTGGTTGTAGGTTTTCAGACAGGCTATAGCCATCTTATGGCCAACTCTTCGCTGTATTGGCATGAAAAATCTTTGGTTGTTTGTTGGCTGACTAGGAATGCTGCAGGGCTTCCTGGGCCTTGGAATGAGCAGCGGGAATACCGTGTCGCCGGTGAAGCAGCTCACCTTCCTAGATAACATAAAATCATCCTTGGCCAGCCCGGTGTTCACTGCCGACTTGAAGAGCACCATCCCGGGCACTTACGGGTTCGGCTTTATCGGAAACTCCTACACGGGCCGCATTCAATACGCCCCTATCGACCGAACAGCAATCTGGTGGCTATTCGCAATCACAGGATATCGGATAGGCCCCGAGACGATACCGGGCAACCCCAACTCGGGATACGTCACCAAGCCTTTCAGAGCCATCGCAGACACGGGCACGTCGTTGCTGCTGCTTTCAGACGACATCGTCGATGCCTACTGGGATAAGATTCCTGGCTCGTACTACGATGATGAGTGGGCTGCGATACTGTTCCCTTGCTCCACCACCCTGCCGGATTTTATACTCGGGATCGGTCTGTACAAAGGTGTCGTGCCTGGACGGTATATGAATTATGGGAACGTCGACGACACTCTGTGCTATGGCGGGCTGCAGTCGCAAGGGGACATCGACTTCGCCATTATCGGGGACACTGCTCTGAAAGCCCAGTACGCGGTCTTCGATCTGGGCAACATGAGAGTCGGGCTTGCAAACAAGCCCTTGCAGACTTGAGCACAGAGGTCTCATTTATACCGCAGTTGGCTAGGAGTAAGCACTCGTAGCATAAATCCCCTCAGCGTAATTCAATTTTTAGTGATAATATTATTTTATCGTCGAGCATACGGCGACTTCTTGGACTTGCAGAATTAAAGCATGTCATGCTTTACGTGTTCCTAAATCTGCAAAGGCCCCCGACCCGTGTTTCTAATTACTGGTAGGTTTTACTAGTAGTGGAATAGATTTCGCAAGTGCAGTTTGGGTAAGTTCTTGAGTGAGTGAACAGGAAATCCTATGATTCACCAGGTTGAGATGGAGCTCAAATAAGGGCTGCTGGCTTTGGGAGGAAAAAGTCCTATTTCTATGAGACGACGTGAAGTTGGTCCGTTCAGATCCTGGACAAAATGAGCCTGGTTTTGGTTACATGGGAGATGGGGCTCTAGGCATCTAAACTCTCCCAACTGCCGGATGGTGCACGATTCAATGACGATCTGCAACATTGTGGAGATGTGTTTTCAGCCTCTACCGGGCCCCGGGTGATCCCCGATCGTCTCACAACCTTGGCAATTAGGGCTGAAGTGTGGCTGAGAAGTGCTGTGATGGAAAATGCGTTGATCACGGGGATCACTGGATTAATCCTTCGATGGGCCTTGATGGGTTCTATTTATCATAGCGACAGACAGAGACACCCGTGGTGTGATCATGATCTGCGTCCGATTTGATGGCAGGATTTTGCACGATGCAGCCAGCGCTTTGGCGGGACTCGTGATCCAGGCAGAAACTCACAAGCTTTCCAAGGCATGCCAGTGACGAGATCATGGTTGACCTTGAAAGCTATAATATGGGGGCCTATCATCGCAGTTTCAATTGTTCATATCCGATTTTCATCATCACGCCAGAAGCTCACTCTTACTCAAAGTCCCGCAATCTGCTTGTAAACCCATCCTTGAGCCGTACCTAAAATCAACATGTACGCCGACTTGATTACCAGAATCGCTGCTTTGGCTGCTGTAGTCAGCGCCCTCCCGACCGACAGCGAAAATGCCAAACAGCTGTACCGTCGTGACCCAAGCGACCAGTCTGGAAACTCGCGCTTCATTTATCAGGTGTGCAAGCTTGTTGCCGGGTGACATCTTTCTGTCTCGGCCAACCTCGAAACATCATGCTGACAGTGTGCAAAGTGCGAGGAGACTATCATTCCCAACCCCGGCGGTGGTGGCGGTGCTGGAGAAGGCGGCTACGGATTCTTCTCCAATAAGTTCTCGTTCGTTGACCGCGATGGGGCGAAGGTCACGCCGGACGCTTGCGAATATACAGACTCGGGTCACTTTTGCATCAACTGTATCTTCAACAGCAAGTATTTGTCCTCGCCAACCAATGCGACTGGTGTAAGTACCTCTTTTCATATCCGATTTCGTCAACAGTCAGTGCCATTGTGCGGACACTTGCGCTGATCGAATGCACACAGTGCTACAACCCTCCTGCAGGCATGTATCAAGGCTGCAGCTTGAGCTTCCAGTACAACAATTATCCCTATGACACACAAGAGGGTCAGGACAAATGTGGACACCAGGTCTCGTACCCTGGATTCTCAGACATTGGCAAGGCAATTTGCTACTTCGACGACGGCTGGAGCGGTTAATCAGTTCGGGGGCTCAGGTGTGGTGTTACGAGCTTATGGCTGATCCGCTCTGCCAACCGGGCCATCGCGATGACACTTTCGTGAGGCGACGAAATCAGCTCTTTGAGCTGTCTCTGCCTTAAAGTTTCATCTCGAGTATGAGTCAGCCATAGACTTTTGTTAATTTTTTATAACCAATTTCATCCAGCAGTCGGAGCGAATATTCCCCACGGTGTCACGTCGAGCTTGAGCATCTGTAGAATGTCACGCGTTGGCCCAAATGAAATATCCTGATTGATGCACAGGAATCAAAGCAAGCTATGTCGTTGAATTTAACAATTTTCTGAAAAGAAAACAGTATAAACCATTGCAGGTATTCAGGGTATCTTGAGAACTATGTGCGTCAATTTTCGTATGAACAGTATTTCGGCCACCGCCAGTACCATCTTCCGTGTCGAAATCGGAACCAATATTAAGCAGATAGAAAGCATATCCAGGTGGCCAAATCGCTCGGTATTCAGTGGTTCTCGCGCCGAACAAAGGATCTAGGTCGTTGCTTTGCTTCCTCATCATCCACTGTAAAAGCCTCGGACAGGCGGTTCCTATGGCGACTCATCAGATATCAAGCCGAACATTCGCTGATGCTGGTTTTGGCCGCAAACCCTTTGGAGTCCAAGTCTCTTAACTGGACTTGGCTTGACGCTTCAGCATCGTGGAATTGCACGGTGAAACCCCGAGAGTATTCGATACCGCCACCGGCCGGTCGCTGTGCGCTGTTCGATGCTTGTTCTTGGCTGCCGAAATCGTTCGTTCGGTTCCGACTGCGCTTGCTCTTCGACTGCTGGCTCAAGCCGTTCTTCGCATAGTAGGCCTGCGTGCTTCGGTAGGTTGACGACAGTCGTGGGAAGGCTCGGAGTATTATCAGTCGTATTGTGGGCATGCAGCAAGTGATTATGCCGACATTTATCTCGATCGTTGACCACAAGCTGACCTTGAGGTTGTTCCACGTCGGGTTGTCGGTGTCTCCGAACTCAATCAGGCTTTGCAGTCTAACGATAGATATTACCGTTACGAATGTGCCTGTGCAAAACATGATGGCCACTGGACATTTCAAGTTAGCAATCTTGATTTCGAGAGCAAATTTGTAAACCAGAAGCCAGTGTCTCAGGTGAGTCATGGCAGGAAGGATGGAGAAGATCGATAGTGACCATGCTTACCACCAATCTTCTTTTTCCAGTGGAGCTGAAGCGAATGAAGCTGGGAAAGTGGAATTCCCAACATCCACACATCTTCGACGATAGAGATTGCAGCTGAGAGGATGTTAGAACTATGTCGACCTCAGTACCCATGGGGTATGCTTACCATTTGCCCAGCCAAGAGAATTGGCGTTGATGGGACAGGTACCGCTGTGAAGTCCATCCCATTGGTCCCAAAAGTAACTGATAGGTTTGCATTGAAATACGGCGAGCAGTGCAAAAGAGACGCCCCCTAGAACAGAGAAATCAGCAATAGTTCGGGCAGACTGTTATCACAGACGTTTGTTGCAGGAGTAATCCCGCTGGATATACCCACATATTCCGTTGAAGACGAGTGTTCCCCAAAGTAACCATCTCACAATCTTGTTGGGAAAGATTTTCAAATAAAAGAATAACAGTGAGGTCTTCAGCAGGGCTAGCTGAAGAAAGTACAACCACGCCATGAAGTAGAACAAATGGAGTACCTGTAGACCATCCAGTCAGTCATCCAGTCTCAGGAAATCAAGCTGGTAAGAGACAGCGAGGAAAAGCGCAGAAGGAAGCGTCGAGGAGACCCAACCCGAGGCATAGAGCTGGTAGGAACTCCGCTTACATTAGTGATTTGCTGAGGCTTCAATGTCCAGATATCCCTCCCTAGGCCGTTGGGAACCAGTCCCTCCGAGGTGATAACAGTGCTGGGGACGCCGACCAGGATTGTTGCGAGAATGAACCAGTCGTCGAGGCCCAAACCAGTCTTGGCAATGAATATCTTGAAACCGAGCCGCATGAGGATGACAGCGCCCGAAATCACACCCAATGTGACAGACACAATGTTGTAGTGTGTTCCTTCATCCCTCACAGGCACGCCGCAAGCTGTGCTGGAGACGTTCTTGACAATCAACGCATCCGGAACCGTGCAATTCTGCATTACACAAGTCGTGACGCCGGCCATGAGGGGCGCGTTGCTACACACACATGCCGCATCGGTACAGGTCGAACTCGACAATTCGATGATGAAACATTTCAGCTACGAGGAAAGAGTCAGTGAGGGTCCGGATATCCTGGGCGTGGATGAATCTGTGTGGTCTTACACCGCATGGTGGCAGCGCTGCCGACAGCGCAGCGAGTTCCGAAGCCGCATCACTGCGGGCCTGTGCATAGACAGACGAAAGAGCAAAGACCAGCAAGGAGAATACCGGAAGGAGAAGCATCGTCACGATGTTGCCTGCAGTTGAGGTCACACGAGCAAAAGCATCAGGCACTGGAGACGCGGGTCGGGGGGTCGACGGGACTGGAGAAGGAAAAGACGAAGTGATCGGCCCAGCGTGCAGGAACCTCGGAGAATTTACATGCGGATATGGGCGATTTGATATCTACTAGTGCAAGATGAGCACGCGAGTGGGAAAGGACTTCAGGAGGCAAGACTTCCAGTTGTGGAGCGTCTCCCGCAATGTCACTGTGTGAGATGCTGGTGGCGCATCTTAGCATGGCTAGACAAACCCGAGGGCCGGATGATAATCTTTTTGCCAAGTGGGCACCCATCCAGTGACCATGTGGTCTTCTTGTAGGGGTTGGGTCTTCCGGGCAGGATCTTCCAGGCTGGATAGGTGATCTCGGCGGCCCGTCCGGTTGAACAGCCTGTCCACTGTGTTCGTATATGGTACGTCGGTATCGTACGTACAGGCTTCACTCTTGGGCGAAGGTTTGAACAGGGACGGCTTCATGTCGGCCGAGCGCAACCTACTGGACCTGGGGTCTCCCGACGCACTGGAATGCAAGGCACAGGGGCACACGGACCAAATGTCCTATTGTGTGCAACGTCGTAATTGACATGCCAAGAGGTTCGGCCCTTTGGAACACACTGCTACAGACCACTGGCGAATGGCAGGGCAACCTGGGCAGCTTGCGGCGTGCTAAAGCAAGAGAAACGCACCAACGATATATGCAAGCCTGGGAAGCCGTCACAGAAAGTGTGGGCCCTCTGTGGGCCTCAAGCGCAACCTCGGTGCGAAACAGGGGCGAACTTTGTTACCGGCGTGGCCAATTCCTTCGCCGGTTTCAACCCACCAGTGTCCTGAACCCATCCTCAACAATTCCGGGGCATAATAAAATCTCCCTGGCAATTCTACGAACATTCTTTCCCGTCACCATGTGGTGCGTTGTCTGGCTGTCAGGGCTGTGCGGTAAGCCGCACGGGCGCCCATGTAGGGAGACTAAGGGCGAGACGATTGCCCATTCGAGGTTCGAGGGACGCTTGTTGCCACAGGCCTCCACCCATTATCAACGGGTCTCATCCGACCATTATACAGTGTGACACGGTAGTGCTTTTCCGCTGCTTATATGTGAGCTGTCACCTGTCATAATTGCGCTACCCGTAGACCCTGTTTCCTCTGGAGAAATTGCAGTCCCAGCTGGAGTGAACCCCTTTACGTCCCGGATCGACGCGGATATGGGCCCGGTGAGGCCTGCCGGTGGAGCCTCATCCATTGCTCGTTAATCTTCACGGAGCCTGCCGACTGCTGCTGGTTTGCTGATGAGCAATCACGCCCACTATCGTGCTGGGTCAAACCTCGCGACTCCGGCCAAACAGCGATCCAAACCCTTGAAGCAAGCATCATACATAAAGTGGTCCTCAATCGATCATTTTTTATGCCGATGGTGCTTGCAAAGTCCCGGCGGAAGATCTCGTGAATGACTCGCATTTCTTGCCTTTGGAAGGGGCTCGGGCTTCAATGATCGACATGACGTTCAACGTCCATGGCGATCTTATATGACCTTTGCACTCAACTATTGACAGACGGCCTACCAGGGATAACTTATATTATAGCTACTACACACACTAAATATCGTTGGGACTGTCATAGAACGGTTCGAGACGCCCGTGCATCAGACTTCTCCAATGCCGCTGGCCGTCGGCATTCCTTCGGCGCCGTGACTAATACAGCTCTCCGTTGCCGACATGCAGTGGCGTTCTTTTGGTCAGCTCATCTGCACGCCGGTAGAGCTTGCTGCATTGTGTGGCTCGCTTCGGGCAGTGCGCCACATTTGCTACATACGCCTCCTGCATCATGAAACAGGCTTTTGCATGCTGGGTTCCATCATGAATCCTACCACGTTCACAGGTGCTTTTCTGCTATTTCAGTCTGATGAAGCTGTAGAGAAATATACTCCCAAGTTCCACCAGCGTCATAGAAACGAACAGCATGGGCTGATATGACCCCCCAGGTCTAGATCGTAACTTCCTACCTGGAGGTAAGCCTGTCCCCACTGCGGGCTACGGATAGTGATGGGATACTCGATAGTCGTCCGGAAGAGGACTAAAATTTGCCGAGACCTCATCACACCCTGAACAGCAGCGCCCACAGCCCCCACGTGCCAACTTCACACACTGGCACAGTGACGGTGGTTACTACCTTACCCCGGGCCTGTCTTCACAGCAGGTGATCCCCGTGCCCAGCAGACCGGTTCTCGGAACCTGACGATTCTAGCCCTCAAGCTTCCATTAGTTTGATTCTTCAGACCTTGCTTCTGGAAATGGGCTCAGCACAGGTGGTCATTTCCTTACGGTGTGCTCATTCTTGTCGAGAAGGCAACTCGTGGTTAGGTTTTACTTAGCGAAGTTGGCAACAGGGCCAGCCGTTATGAGATTCACTAGCCTCGGGCTGCGACCCCGATATGCGTAGACAACAGGGAGTCAGAATCACAAGGATGCAGGCCGCGGGAGCGGCTCTGTCATACGCGCTGCACAGATGAGACGAAATTCTAACACAGCGCGGTCTTTGCCAAACGGCTGAGACTTGATCGCGCTACAGGAGTAAATCGAACACAGCCCCTCTAGCCTAGACCACGAGTTTGCAGGAGGCGACGGGGTTTCTTCTGCTTCTGTCACTAGCCCAGAACCGGTCCCACTAGGCTTCTGGGCCGTCGAGGATTCGCTGCTTGGCTCTGGAGATGCCGTACATATTTGAGATGAAGTCGATGCTGCAATTCTGCATGTGTGGGCATCGCATTAACACGGCTAGCGGTGTCAACGAGAAAACTTGAAGTGCAATGCACGTCTAAAGAAGTGCTGTCGATCAAAGCCCGAGCGCACGACTCGTGGATGCCAGAACAGCAGACACAACCAATCATGGCTTTTCGGGTAATGGGTAGCATTCGCCCCAATGGACAATGCCGTGAGGTGACAGTCGTCACGCGAGGGAAACAGGTTGGTCTGTATGCGGCATTGTCAACACTGCAGCATCCACAACTGCCTCAAGATGGCTGGGCTCGGCAAAGGCGCCTCCAGAAAATATTAGACACCCTTCTGCTCTCAGAATACAGAGTTTAGGATAGAGGAACCAACGGCCGAGTCGTGTAACATTAGTAAAGTCTGCCTAACACGTGTGTTCTGTAATTCCGATCGTGAGTTCATAGGACAGTAGACCTTATCTTAACTTATAGGTACTACTTATATAAAGTATAGCTAAGAAGTATAGGGTAGCTTAGTAGTTATAAAGGTTTAAAACTAAAATAAAAAATATATAAAAAAAGAGGAATACTTTAATAATAAAGAAGTTTTCTAAGCTAACTCTTTTTTTAAAAAAAGTTTTTTAAACTAAGTAAATACTTTTTTAAAATTTAAAAGCTTTTATTAATTCTTCCTTTATAAATTATACTTAATTTATTAAGAAATTAAAAAAATAGAATATAAGTAATTAAAAAAATATAAACTATTCTTTATATTATTTTATTAATTAAAGTAGTTATATTTAATAAAATAAAAGAATTTTTAAAAAAAAGAAATAATAAAAAAGAAGTTTAACTTCTTCTTTTATTTAATATTTTATATATATATTAGAATTTATACTAGTTACTTTAAAGTATAGTTAAATAATAATATAGTTATATAGTTTATTAAGCTATAGAAGTTTATAGATAAAATCTAAGTATATAATATAGCTAATTAATTTATAATCCCCTATATATCTACTATAAGTACTAAAGTATAAAAAGTATTATAATATCCTTATTACTACTTATTACTAAGTTATTATAATTAATAAGTTCCTAATAATAGCTAAAGTAGTAATAGTTTAAGTAGGGAATCCTTCTATAGCCTATCTTACTTCTTAAAAATTAGAACCCTCTTATTACTAGTTCCTATAACTAGCTTAAAATAAGTAGCTTTATATACTTCTACTAATTCTATATAGTTAGCTAGTTTAACTAATATTTTTTATTAATTATATTAAATAAACTAAACTTTCTAATAAACTAGGTATTATAAAGAGTTACTTCTTTTATATTACTTAATCTTTTTATTAAAAATATATTCTACTTTATATAAGTTACCTTTAATAAAATAATTTAGCTCTTTATAATATATTAGACTAGGTTTAAATAAGATTTACTTAAATAAATTATTATAAATAATATATTTACTTAGGTATTAAATACTAACTATAGGATAAACTTATATATTAGTATTATAATTACTAATCTTAAAATCTAGCTTATAGGTAAGTATAAAATATAAGATATTACGTAAGCTTATTTGCTTACGTAATTATAAGATATTACATAAGCAAATAAGCTTACGTAATACTATATTAAATAAGATTTATAAATATATATAATACTTATATAATAAAAAATCTCCCTTAATAATAAAATAAAATAAAAGCCCTTTACTTATATAATAAATAAAACTTCTTTTATTAATAACTTATTAATTATAANNGCTAATTAGCTATAAGCTATATATTTAGTATACTAATAACTTATACTATTATATAACCCTATAATATATACTTACGTAATCAGCTTACGTAAGCGGGTTTCTAGAACCTTCTATATAGAAGACCTTTATAAGTATATATACACCACATCCCTCCTTCTTCCACACTAGTCTATTCGACTAGTTTCGACAAGGTTCTTTATTATATAATTATTAGTTAATTATTAGCTAATAAATACTACTTAATTATTAATTAAATAATTCTCGAATATTCTATTTAGTTTAGAAAACGAATATAAATAAGAGGGTATTCTCCCTCTTAAAATAAGCTAGATAGAAGTATAATAAGCACTAAGGAATATTCGAATATATTCTATTACCCCTATTATTTATCTTTCATCTCTTATCTCTTATTTATAACTTATTTATTCCCCTATACGATCCACTAACCTCTAATATAAAAACCTTTTATACTACTTTAAATAATCTTTTATATAAAGATTAAGTTTTAGTATTTTAATAAAATAAAGAACGGATATTTATATAGTAAAAAATAAATAGTATATAGGTATAAGTATACCCTTAGTATACTAACGTTTTTTTACACTACTTATTTACTATATAAAATAATAATATATAAGTATTAACTATATATATCTATTACTATATATATACTACTATTATTACTTCTACTTACCTTTATTATTTCTTCTACCCTAGTATTTTACTACTTCTTACTTTATCTAATAAAGTATTCCTTAACTAATCTAAGTATTATAATCTCCTTCTAGGTCTTCTTTTTTTAATTATAAGAAGATTTAGTTAGTATTAAATATAGTAGGTAGTTAGTAAAGGAGTATTATCTAGTAAGTAAAGGAGTATTTAAAGATTAATAGGTTTATAAGTCTAGAGTATAAAAGGTACTTAGTATAGGTAGTATATATATAAGGTAATATTAAATAAGGTGTTTTAATTAGCTATAGTATAAGAGGAAAATAACGTTCTTATATACTATCCGTTTTTTACTATACGAATATCCGCTCTTATAAAATAAAAGCTTATAAGTTTTACTTATATAAAGCTAAACTTTATTACTAACTTTAAATTCCTTCTATTAATATTTAGTATTATAAAATCTTTTAAATTCTAAAACTATAATATCTATAGTTAGTTATATATTTTATTAAATATATTTTTATATAAATTAAATCTTTAATAGTTTTTAAGTAATATTAATTAAATACTTAGATAAGGAAGGGATTCTAAATCTAAATAAAAACTTATAAAGATTAATATTAATTAAATATTAATAAACTTTATTTAAGTTTTACTATAAAGTAAGTAAAATATCTATATATAGTTTATTAAGGTATTTAATAGTATAATAATAAATTACTACTTTTATATTTTAATTCTTTTATTTAAAAGTATTATTAGATTATAGATACTAAGTTATAGTTATAAATACTTAAGTTTTAAAGTTATTTTATAAACCTATTTAAAAATAAAAGGTAAACTTAGTATTTTAATTTAAAATAATTAATTTAAAGTAAGACTAGTTACTTAGTAATAGTTATTAACCTAGTATAGTATCTTATTATTTAACTAAGTAAGTTATATAACTAAAGATTAATAGTATATATTTAAAAGTTTTATATATAACTAATATAAGAGAGTTAAAGATATTAAAGCTTTTTAACTACTATAGTATACTAACTAATAATATTTTAAAAAGCTTTATAATAAAGTTTAGTAATATTATATATATTAGTTCTTTTAAAGCTTAAATTAGTTAAAAACTATTAATTAATTACTAATTATTCTTCTTTTAAATACTATACTAATAATAATAGTATAAGTAGGTAATTATAAAGTAATATTTCTTTTATTAGTATATTTTATCTAAAGTATATATTATTTAATCTCTATTAAAGTAGTATTTATTATTATAAATATTATATAGAAATTCTATTATTAATAAATATAATATAACTAATATCTTAATACCCTTTTAATTAATATTATATAAAAGTTAATTATATAAAATAAAAGAATAGTTAGGTTTAAAAGTAGAAATAATATTTTTATTATATTAATAAGTAGTAAGTTTATAATTAGCTAAATTAAATATAACTAGAAACTTAATAATTTTAGTATAAATAGTATTCTTTTTACATTTTTAAATAAAGTAAGTATATATAGTATTTAATATAATTACTTTAAAAAGATATAAGATTAAATTATTATTATTTATTTTTTTATAAAGGTTCTTTTAAAGATTATTTAAAGTTATATTTAAAGTATTAGAATTTTTTTACTAGTAAATAATATTATTACTATTAATAACTAACTAAAATAAAGTATTTAATATAAAGTTAAAGTAATTAATAAAATAATAAATATTAAACTAATATTTTATAAAATATATTAATATAATAATTAACTATTAATTAATATAATCTATAAATAAAGTATTAAAGTATATTAATTAATAGTTAATTATTAACTATTAATTAATATAATCTATAAATAAAATATTAAAGTATATACTATTTAAAATACTTTATATAATATTATAATTAGTAAGGATAATTATAAGCTTATAATAGTTAAAAAAGATAAGTATTTATAAATACTTTATTATTTAAATAAAGTAAATAACTTTTTATTTAAAAGAGTTATAGTTAGCTTTAACTTTAATAAAATATTAGTTAAGAAATATAATAGGTAGAATAGTATAAAAAGAAATATATTTACTAGGTTTTTAAATAAAGTTAGATTTAAGTTAAAATATTATTATATTAAATTTATATTAAAAGTAACTATTTACTTAGAAGAAAAGCTACTTATAAAGATCTATATAGTAGATTTATAGCTTTTTATAAATATACTTTTAAAAATCTTTAAAGCTTTTAATCTCTTTTAATATAAGATTATAATATATATAATATATAAAAACTTAGTACTTACCTTTATTATTATTAATAAGCTAGTTAATCTTATAGCTTATAACTAATAGTATAAATTTATAGTATTATAATACTTTAGATAGTTAAATATAATATAGAATTATTATATAAAGAAAACCTATAATATTAAAATAAGTTTTAAAGTTCTTAAATAAGGTAAGAAACTTTATTTTAAAAAAGCTTTAGTATACTCTTTAATTATAGTTTAACTAAAAATATTAATATAGAATTTAAGTAGCTTTATAAAGGGGTATTTAATATAAGATATAATTAGGGAAAAGGAAACTCTATATTAGTTAAATAAAGCTAGTATTTACTTAAAGTACTAAATATATTTTTTAAAAATATTAGAGAAAATAATTAAGTTATTAATAAAAGTTTAATAAAAGTTATATAATTTATATAGTAATTAATCTATAAAGTATTATATATATATTAATAAATTCTAAAAACGTATTAGTATAATTTAAAATTATTTAAAACTATAATAACTTATAATTATAAATTAATTTTAATAAATAAAGTAAATTAAGAATTAAAAAAAGAAAATAGTAATATTAATAATTATAATATATTACTTATTATAAAAAGAATTAATAATATTCTTTTATAATAATAATAAATAATTATTAAAGATTATTTACTTATTTAGTAGTTAAAAATTTACTATTATATATTTCTTTTTTATTTTATAGATATTTTATTATATTATAAAGACTAGAATTATAAAAAAGTATATATTATTAATAAAATCTATTTATCCTTTTATTTAAAGATTATTATAAACTTAGTTAATAAACTTCTTATTTTTATAGGCTATTAAATAATAAAGTTAATTTAATTTAATATATTATTAGCTATCTAATAAAAAAACCTTTATTATTTAGGTTTTAGGTATATTAATAAAGGCTTTATATTCCTATATATTTAAAAACTTAAATACTATTTTCTATAAATATTATATCTTTTTAAAGTTAATAATATAAATATAAATTCTATTTTTTATAATAATATTAGAGATATTATTTAAAGCTTTAAAGCTTATTAATTTATAGAAAAGTAATATATAACTAATATTAACTTAGTTTAATTTAAATAAAAGCTAACTTAAGTTAAAATCTATTACTATTACTTTATTATTAATAATATAATAAGCTATATCTTTTAAAAGTATATTAAAAGAATTTAAATTAAAGTAGATATTTAGTAGTTAAGTATTAAAATTCTTACTTTTAAAAACTTTAATTAAGTTTAATATTAATTTAAACTTATAGTTTATTACTATCTAATCCTTTAATAAAGTAATATATAAAGTTAGATTAAGTTTTATATTATTAATAGCTAAATTAGTTATTAGTAGAATTATAAGTATAGTAATATTAATTACTATTACTATTCCTAATACTTTAATAACTTTTAAAAGAAATATAGTAAAGTAGGTATAATCTTTATATTTATAAATAGTATTAATATAAAAGTAGTAGTTAACCTTAATAGGCTAGTTAGTTATATTATAAAGAATTATAATATATAGGCTTTTAAAGTCTATTAAAGTATTTATAGCTAAAGAGTAAGTAAAGGTAAATATAAAGAAATAACTTTTAAATAAATTTAAATAGTATATAGTAATATATATAGTTTTACTAAAGATTAAAGTATATTTATAATCTATTATAACTTTATATATAACTAGATTAAATACTTTTTTAATAACTATAAAAAGAACTTTAAAGTTATAGTTTATTAAATAAATAACTATATAATTACTATAGTTAATTAAAGCTTAATAAAAATAAGTCTAAGTATTACTAAGTAATATATTAATAAAGAGGTTATCTACTACCTATACTTTAATAGTATATTATAATATATTAGAAGTTTAATTAATTTACTTATTATAAACTAGAAAAGATTACTTAGTAAGTTTTAAAATAATAATAGAGTTTAAACTAATACTTTTAATAGTATAAGACTTAAACTTAGTAATTATAATATTATTAAAGTTTTTAAAGAACTTATAGTTTATTAACTTATATAAAGTTTTAAAATTAAAGTATAGCTTTATATTTAAACTATTCTTACTAGCTTATATAGTAATTTATAAGTAAGTATATCTACTTATTATAATAAAGTTTATATTTTTAAATAAAAACTTATTTATAATATTATTTTTAAAATACTTTAATAAAATAAATATAATATAGTAAATAGCTTTAAATTATAGTATAAGCTTCTTTTTTATTTTATATTTATAATAATATAAGTATTCTTTAAAATACTAAAATAATTTATTATAAAAGGTAAATGTATATTTATAAATATAATATTAAGTATTAGGTTTATTAAAGATAATATAAATATAGTTATTATTAGAATTAGAATATAGTAATTAAAAAAATTTAAAATAATTTATAAGAGAGTTAATCTAGTATACTTACTTAAAAGATTTAAATAATAAAAGAATATAATACTTATTAATATTAAATACTTTAATATTAAAAGTTATATAATAAGTATACTTCTTATTATTAAAGTTTAATAAATAATTCTACTTATACTTAAAGCCTTTATATTCCTTCTTCTTATTATCTTAATATAGCTTATAAAGATAATAATCTTAGTTATTATAAGTATAGTTATTAAAATAATAATTATATTTATCTTATAATCTATTATAATTATTAAAGTAAAAGGTAGGTTAAGAAGAGTTATAGTATAAAAGGTAAAAGAAATTATAATAAGAATAATTAATAGTCTTAATTATAGTAATTATTATAATAACTTTAATCCTCCTAATTATTATAATAGTAATAAGATTACTTATTATAAGTAGATCTTTATAAATTATACTTATATACTAATAAGTAATTATTTTACTAGTTATTACTTTAATAGAAGTAAATAAAATAGTATTTATTAATTATATTAACTAAGATACTTTTAGCTACTTTTATATTTTTTATATATTTATTAGGTAACTTATATTTATAAAATAACTTAAAATAAATCTAAATTTATTTATCTATCTTATTTTAAATCTTATTAATTACTCTTTTTTAATTAATATTTTTATAGTTAATAATATTTATTATTTAAATATATTAAAGGTTCTTCTAAATATATTTATAAAGAATAAACTTATCTTTAATAAAATTATATAAAGTAAGGTAAAACTTATTAAATTTATAAATTATATAGCTTAGTTTTATTATAAAGTACTTAATTAAAGTATTAATAACCTTAGTATAACTTTTACTTTAAAGCTTATAATAAACTTAATTAGTAAGCTTACTATTCTACTAATATACTACTACTCCCTATAGTAGGGTTAAGAATATTCTTATAATTTTAACTTTTATATTACTAGTATTATCCTTATTTTAAAAAGAATTTAATTAATTAAAAAAGCTTTAAATATTTATAAAAATAAAATTTTTACTTATAGTAACTATATTAATATTATTTAAATCTTTATACTTAGAATTAAAAATACCTACCTTTTTCTTTTAAAGTTTATTTTATAAAAAGAAAGCTATATTAGTATAAATTAAAAAGAAAATAGTATAGTATTTAGTTTATAAGTTTTTAAAAAGCCTATAATTAATAAAATTAAAATTATTTTTAAAGTTATAAAAAAATAGATAAAAACCTCTACTATTACTAAGAAATTTAAAGCTATTTTTATTTAAATAACTTTAATTAATACTAAATAAATCTACTAAAAGTAGTTTTAAAAAGTATTTTAAAAACTTATTATAAAACCCTTTCTTACTAAGCTAAAAATATAAATTCATAGGGTTTTTAATAATAGGATTATTTATATTTAAGTTAATAAATAATATTTTTATTATACTAGATATATTATTTACTTTTAAATTAATATCTTATATAGTTTATAAAGCTTTAATACTATTAGCTTATAACTAATTAACTATAGTTTTAATATAATAAGTATAATCTTTAAAAATATTATTATTAAAAAAGTAAGCTAGCTTTAGTAAGTTATTAAATAGTTTAAATTTAATAGTTATATTAATATATAAATCCTTTAATTTTACTTTTAATATATTACTAGTAAATAAATATATAGATTAAAAAGTATCTTTATTACTAAAGATAGGTAATTAAAAGTTATTATTATTAAAACTATTAGGAATATTTCTAAAGTTTTAACTAGTTAAATTACTTATTAGTTAGTTAAAACTTTTTATTAAAGATTTAATAAAAGTATTAATATTATTCTTTAATTAGTAGGTTAATCTTATTAATAGGCTAGGTTTAAGCTAAGATATTTCTAATTTCTATATATAATAATATAAGGAAATTAAATAAATAAACTATAAATTATAGTTAGTAAATATAAAATATAGTAAAGTAAGGAAAGGAAATAGCTCTAACTTCTTAAAGTAAATATAAAGTAGCTATAGAAACTTATAGTATCTATAGTAATAAATTACTTAAAATTAAAATAATATTATAAAAAGTAACTACTAAGGTTATTTATCTATAAAGAAAAATTTATACTTAATTTAATTTAAAGTTATTTAATTTAAAGTTATTTATTTATAAAGCTATTTATTTAATAATTTAGAAATATAAGGTAGTAATAGTTAGTTATACTTTATACTTTTTTAACTAAGTATAATAGTTAGTAATACTATAATATTATACTTTCTTAAATAAGTATAGTAGTTAGTTAAACTATTATTAAAGAAGTTTTAAATAGGTTTATCTTTTTTATAGTATAAAAATTAAGCTATTAATAATAATTATAGGTAGTTAATATAGTAGTTATAAAGTAATAGAGATATTATAATAAAGCTTCTTTTAATAAAGTATATTCTTAAAACTTTAAAAATATTAGTTAAATTAAAATTATTCTTATAAAGTAATTATATATTAATTATAATACTCTCTTTATAATATAGTATTATAATTACTATTTATAGGGGTTACTTTAAAATATAGTTAAGTAGTAGTATAGTTATATAATTTATTAAACTATAAAGGTTTATAGATAAAGTTTAAATATATAATATAGCTAACTAATCTATAGTCCCTTATATATCTACTATAGAATTAGTAGTTAAAAAATAATTAAATTAAAAAATATTTAAAAGGTATTCTTTATTATATTATATAAAACTATTTTTTATCTTTAACTTTTCTATATTTTAATTTTAAATATTCTCTTTAAGTATTTATATATTTATTTAAAAAGTAAATTTTTTAAGTTAATATATTATTTTTAAAAGCTACTTTAAAAGTTTATTAGTATTATACTATACTAGCCTTTACTATATAAAATAGATAGAGAAAGCTATATTAAAAAAATACTTAGTAAAGGGTATCTAAATATTTAAGATAAGGTGGACTTGTTCTAGTGGATATAGAGTGGTGCAGCACAGTATTGCTTATCGCGGTCTTCACACTGGAGTCTTCTACTTATCCGGGAGAATGGTTCTCGTCGGCTAGGCTCAGGGCAAATTCAGACGAACTAGCCTAGTTTTAGCAGGTTCTATCAAGTGCTGCCCACAAGCTCAATCACGCTGCAGGGCGCTTGTGTTTAATATTCAGGCAAGGGTCAAGTGCTGTGTTCTGCAGTCGCAAGCCACTTATAATGAGTTGATCCTCTTCGGCCGTAACAATCACGGCCTTGGCATGCACCTTTGGTAGACCGGTCTCGTTCTTCCTCTGTGGAAAAACATAGTGGTGATTGCTCCACTGTCAGCATAATCCACCTACCGGCATGCGCGATGCAGTCACGAACTAAGCGAATTGGGAGGGGTGGGGGTCATAAGAGGATTGCATATACAAGGATCACCAAATGTCTGAGAATGATGATGTGGGTTGCTTTCTAGGCTTTGAGATTAGTCAACAACTGCAACTGTAACGAACAGCCTGGCAGCCGGGCGCCTTTAGATAGCCGATGCCTTTTATAAGGGCTGACAAAAAGACTGCACTCCACCAATACTGTGTGAACCGTCGGCTGCAACCCAGACGCTGAGTAACATTGTGTCGTCACTTTGGGGCTTGCCTTGAACAAAATCTACTATAGTGTTTTCACCAAGCCTAAAATAGAAAAAAAAAAAGAGTATGCACAAGTTAACGTCCTGTTTGGGACAGCGCTTCCCGATTTAAGTTTAGAAGCAGCTCTGCTTTTACGTCCTGGCCCGGAATTCAACCGCCTGCCACTCGTTTAAGGGCAACCTAGCTATTCACTCCATAAAACTTTAATGTCTAGGGTTATACAGGGGGGGAGGTCCTAAGCGCAAGATCTCAAGCGAATACATTGCTAATGACAGTGAAGGATTCGATAAGTGAAGCGGTTGGTCTGAACGGCAACTGGCAGGATTCGAACCTACGCCCTACGCGTTACCAGCGCGCAGGGCAACCTTGGCGCAAGACCAACTGCGCCACGGTGCCCACCAAGCCCAAAAAACAGCCTCTAGAGACCGTCGGGTCTGAGCTCTGCGCAAATCACCTTTGCAACTGCCGCGTTCAGCTGAACAACCACCGCTTTATGAAACCGATGTCACACGCCACACATACAAATGGGATGCTCAAGGACCCAAACGGTGTCCGGACCTCCGAGTCTGCCTTGTCTTAAAGAGTATCATGATGAGGATTGCTCCAGAGTCGCAGGTGAATATGACGTCAGGCAGCCATTTGCTAGTCGAACCAAACTCATGCATGGACTATTGGTATTCTTTGAGTTCCTCTATTAAGCCGGAACAACAATAAGTTCCCTAGAAGGGCAAGGCAATGTATATTTCATGCATTGCCGTTAGTGACAAGCGCGGCTCATCAAATCGAAAGCGCTCGGGAGGCTGTCTTGCAGAGACTGACCTCGCGAAGCTTACTTACACTTCGTAATCCTAAGGTCCACGATTGCTGGCCTTAGCCAATTAGGCGACTACATGAAACCCTGGACCGTTTTCATATCAATGCCATCCTGGAAATGCTGCTCTTAAGTGGTAATCCTGGGAGTTCAGAGTGGATTTAGCCTAGCTGCTGATCAACAGCGCCGGCAAGCGGAGCCCCAGGCGGGAGGTCAACGAAGCCGTCAACACTGCACAGTACTTTACCAAGAGCGGGTGCTTTGCATGTGATTTATATCCGCGACACCCGACCGATAAGCAGACAAGTAGGGTACGTGGTCGATGCCAATGCTTCATGGTCCTCGATTCCAGCATTCGAGAAACCACCCATGGCAAAGCTCGGCACATTAGATGAGGTCAATCGGCATGGCATAATGTTGGCCAAAACTGATCTAGGGCGCATCAGGGTCACAAGATCACGCGTTGGGATGCACAGAGGTGCCTACAGGCTAGCTGGGAAGAATTGGAGGCCAAAAGCATTCTGTCATAACTTGACCGCCTCAAATTAGCACCTAGTCCCACATTGAAACATTTCAGAGAGTCAGCCAGAAGACGAGGTTATTGTGTTAGGGACGGCAGTTGAGCAGTTCGAGGAAGCAAGAGCCTTTGCCGGCAGATTCCTGCCGCTTCTCTTCCGACCAACGTTTCACACTTTTGGGATGTTCTACGCCTAGGTTAATAGGTAGATCGAACCCGCCCGAACTCCTAAGAGCTGATTGATAGTGGGGTGACAAAAATGAAGCTGTCTAGGGTTTAAAATGCTGCCTTTGTCCTTGAAGTACGCCGTTGCAATAACCTGGTCGGGGACGATGCTTCCTAGCCTTGTGTGTGCGACACGAGGCCGAGGCCACGTGCCTACAAACATGTTGTATTATCTCTGCACTGTTGTTGGCACTGTGTCTTTTTTTAAACGCTTGGGTTTGAGCGCTCATGACTGGATGAAGGCGTCGTGTATGGCTTCGGACGTATACCGAGGGAATAGAAACGAAACCACTATATATGTATGGGAATCAGAGACGAAACAAACCCCAGTATCAATATTCAACTCGAATTGCAGTAAATTCCAGCTTCGTGAACTGGACGGCAGTTGAAAATGTCGAGCGGGAGTAATATGTAACCCAAGGCACCTGCACGGCATTGACATGCCAATCTGCCTACCTAGGTAATTCATTAGCACGCTTCATCAGCGTACGCTCCGCGATCAGCATGGCCAAGTAAAAATCGAAAGTGCTTTTGCGGTATGCACAAGCATTGAGCCAGAAATAGTCAGCTCTGGTAGGCATCACGTGGGCAATGGCTACCTCTGATTCAACTGAGGATTGAAATATTGGCTCATAAATCATGCCAAAGATGGTTTACAGATTCGAAACGACTATTTGGCAAGGAACGAAATTTTACCTGAAAAGCTAGCTGCCTCATAGAAATCTGGGAGCACCGAAGAAGATTTGCATCAGTGTCTCGGAAACAACATACCGAGTGGCTGTTACTAACAGGCAGGTGTGGGGGATCAGTAGGAACAATCATCATCTCACGCCTTTAGCCCGATATCTACACTTATTAGAAGGAAACAGGATGGAGTCAAAGAGCTGTTTCCATATCTACCTTATGATTCTATTATTCCCAGCCTAGACCGATACTCAATTGTTCACCAGAACCATCTATACCCATCCCACGCAGGTGAAATGCCGCTGAAACATTATATTCGTAAAGTTAGCATGTGCCGCTGTACGATCTATGCATATATATCATCCCATTCGCTTTCATTATTGAGTGGCAAGCGCTGCTTAACCCACGCCCAAACACACGCCTCACTGAGTGGAGTGCACAAATCAGAGTCAGCTGAACCAAACATACCCTGGGATGAGTACATTTGAATTCGGGGCACCAACTTGTGTGAACAGTGAAAGTTGGCATGAGCCTAAGCATAAACAGAATCCAACAGCCCTTAATAGTTGAAAATCATGAGAGATGGGTTCAACACTATAGGGGTAAGGGCATGACTCCCGAGTACAACGGCCATAGGAACGATTGCTGTAAAGTCAACGATCTCCCAGCCTCGGGGAGCAAAGAGTGCCAAATAGATCATAGCGCCAGTGAATAGTATGACGAAGACATACCTTTCGAATTTATTAGACTCAATCTGACAACCTGCCAGTGGGGGCCTGGATGGGGACGTTGAACTTACAAGTACTTGAATGACTTCAAAATCTTTGGAACCTCTTGGAAGAAGTTTGAATTCTCCTTCTCCTTGGACGTCGCGCCCCATTGCATGTTGATATGTAGCAAGTGGGCAAGAAGAGCACAGCTGACGTGGAAGGACAGGCCGCCGAAGAAGATGGCCATCATCGGAGTCCACTTGAAATTCTCAACAATGGATCCGAGAAGTGATCGCTCGCCCGTTCGGTACCGGATCACTGCGAGCGAGAGACCTCCAGCAAGGTTGAAGACGACAAGAAGTGAGACGAAGACTTTCCATGAGGGCAGGTAGAAGTGGTCCAAGCTGTCGTCAAACCAGCCAACCAGGAAGTAGTTGAGAACTGTCATTGGCAGACCGACGCCGATGGCGAAGTACGAGCAGATGTAGGCAAAAACGCTGATCTTGGAAGATAGCATCATCCGCGAGCCGAGGAACGTCCGAATAAGCTTGGTGAAGGGACCCTTAGTCGGCCATTTGTGCAGCGGGTTGAAGACCATTTCGCTACAACCATAAGCGTACCTGCGTAAGGTGTTAGCTTTTGTGTGATACAGTAGGGTTGTGTGTTATTGAGGCAGGCTTACTTTTGCCAACGGGCAATCTCGTCGTAGATAGTCAGAGACACACCTTCCTTGAACCCATCGCCGTGATAGCTCGCGATGCGGACAGTGCTTCCCTTGATCTGCATCCGGAGGGCGATATCGAAATCCTCAGAAACGTGGGACTCAGACCAGTAGTTTATGTCACCATTATCCTCGGCGACGCCGACATCCTGCACCGCAGCCCAGCGCAGGAAGGCATTGTGGCCTACAAAAGGGGCAACCTCGCCAGACCCGATGGAGAAACGGATGGCAGTGTAGACCATGTTAGTGAAGAAGGTGATTCCGTTCTCAAAATAATCCCAGGCGACCTGCATCACACCAGTGGAGTGCTGCACGATTGCAACCTCGGGTGATAGGAACATCTCGGCAGCGCCGTACAGTAAGCAGTCCACGGGCTATCGAAAGGTCAGCAGGTGATCCACAGTCTTGAAGTCATTTGCCACTTACCACACGGGTATCGGAGTCGACGATCAAGATAAATTCGCCAATGCGGATATCTCCCTCCGCCATGGCCTTGGGATTCTCCCGGAGAGCACGGCCAAGGCACTCGTGGTACAGGTTATCCAACTCCTGCTCCTCCAGCATCGCGGGGTCTGAGTCACGGTGGCCCGGCTGTTGCGCACACCTAGCAGAGACTTCGTCCAGGAGGTGGCCCTCTACCTTCTGTGACAGATTCAGGGCAAAGTTCATGTTGGAGGCCTTCTTAAACTTTCCCCTCCGCTCGAATCCGTCCTCGCCGTGCTTGGGCCGCGCGACCCAGCCGATATTGTTATCGTGGTAGAAGTCCCGGCGGACCTGGGCCTCCTCGTCCGACATGCCAGCACGCATGCCGTCGTCGTTGATGAAGATCGAGGCGGTGCCTCCGCGAGACTCATAGAACGAAATGGCTGCCTGAAGGGACTTGACCGTGGGTATGATGACGCTCTCCATGCCCTCTTTGTAGACTGGCATCTGGATCGTGATGTGGGGTGGGTTGAATCCAAGCGAGTACGCTTGTTTCAATGACGGCTTGATGCAGGAATAGTGCCGGGAGTTGGTCTTCAAGCCGTTGAGAGGACCAATCATTTGCCAGATGTCTCCAAAGATCACCTGGAAGAAGAACAGGCCGGCAAACATGAGGAACGGGCACGCGGCGATCAACGCCAGTCTGATGTACCGGCCGTCCATCATGCTCTCAGAGACCAGTTCGCCAATCGAGAAGCCGTAGACGAGCACAATCGCGAGACACACTCCCATGCCAACGAAGAAGGCACTGTGTAACATGAAAGGCCGATTGACCGACTCTGGTCTCTCCTGTGACTCCTTCTCCTCTTCTTCTTCTTCTCCTTGCTCTTGAACCTGTACACCGGCAGCTCCCTTTTCAGGGAACATCGAGAAGTTCGACACGGAATCCGAGGGCGACTGGAAAGGGCTTGCGCCGGCGGAAAAAGGCGAGGATATCGGAGTGTGCATCCCTGAGTTGCGTCCCCAGACGTAGGTCAGAAGCTTGTCTTCCATCCTCTGAGCGTGGGCCAGGATGTGCTGGATCTCGTCCTGCCAGACGAGGAGGACTCCTTCATGTCGGAGAATGGCACCGTACTGGAACTTCTTGACGCCAGAGGAAGTGACTGCGGCAAGGGAGTCGAGGATCTGGAGTTGAGACCCCCCTTTCAAACGCAGTTCCTGCTGGTCCGGGTGGAGGCTGGCGATGATGCCTGCCAGCATCTCCGGCTTCATGGTAACGGCAACGCCGACATTGAGGCGCTGTACGGCGAAGAGAAGCTCGTCGTAGATATTCTCTGGGCAACAAATGTAGTTGCCGCGAGACTGTCGTAACAGGACACCAAGGCCGTGTGATGGGTCCTTGATAGCTGGTTGCGGCATCCATCCATTGGCAGATACTCGGTTGGCCAAGTAGTTGACCATCTAGAAGGGCTGTTAGTAACGACACATCGGAGGGGACGGGACTCCACCAACTGTGCGAAAGCGGAACTCATCATCGTAGCCGTTACCTGACGAAGAGCCGGTGGTGTGTAGTGAAGCTGGTCTTGAGCGGGGAGGCGTTCTTGATGACAGGCTCTCGCGTTGAAAGTGGGCGCGAGGAGGGTAGATGGGGTGGAAGGCAGTGTGATCTTGGTCTTGAGAAGAGGCACCAGGGGTTTGAGGAAGGGTACTTGGCCCAACCGCCCCGACAATAGAGCTGTCGATAGAGTGAGTGGGAGACATCATAACTCCCAAGCCGCTATGGCAACGAGGAAGAGTGGTGCCGAGAGATGCTGGGTTGAGCGACGTGCAGCAAGGCGTTGGGAGCTGTTTGAATTCGAAGTGATCGTCGAGAATTTGTCTTGTTATAGGCAAGGCAACGTGGATATAAACGACGGGACAGCCTCAGCTGCGATGGTGTGATAAACGAGTGGGATATCAGACCGGTCACGACTTGCAGGAGAGCTCACAAGACCTGGATAGCTGAGGATGGGAATAGACGCTGCCGCTGGCGTGCTACTGCCCAAGCCGCTCCAAGCAAGCAGTCGAGCGAAAGAAAGCTGATATGAACTATTGATGAAGCTGAGCTTCCCAGGCAGAGAAGTATGGCTCAAGGCGGCGAGACCTCCGGGGCTGCACAGGCGTCGGTGGCACCGAGAAGCCGACAAATATTGAATACTGCAGCAGGACCTAGAACAACTGGGCTGGAGAAGGACGATAAGAGAGGAGTTGGGTATTACCTAACCTACCATTGGCAGCAGCTTTGGGACCCTGTTGACACACAAGGGCCTGATGCTTGCATAGTGTCAGAGCGAGGCGTGGGAGTGCTTTGGGGCGGACGCAAGTGAGCGTGGTAAGCTTAGCCTCTCGCAGTCCTGTCTATCCATGGGCCCCGGCGTGTGTGAGGTCGAGGGACTTGATCTACCGATATCTGGATACGAGGTACATGTGAGCCATGCTTTATCAGCCACTGGCTGCGAGTGCGAGTGGGAGCAAAGCAGCGACCGTTCTTCCTGCAGCCCGCGCAGGAGTCGGCAGGCCCAATTAGGCACCAGCATCGAATCTGGATGGGCACGCTGGCTCTGCATCAGCTGAGTGACTTCTTCGAGTCACCAAGACCAAAGGGCCAGCGCAGATGTGGGAGGCTCGAGACGGGTCGCTGCATGTGGAGGCTCCCCGGCGCCTCGGTCCATTCCACGCAGTAGTCGAGAGGATGGGCGGGTCTGGAAGCGCGCTTCGAGTGACGATGGTGGTGTCCAGGCTCGACAAAGCACTCGGGCACATGGTCTTCCGAGGCGCCATGCATGTTCTCACAGCACTTGAGTTGTTGCCGATAAGCCACGGGCGGAATCAGCCAGCATGTGTCGCCGTCTTGGTTCACGGAGCGACAAAAAGTAATTGGCCAATTCCGCCGTTGCCCCATGCGGGCTAGACCGTGAGGGATCACTACCCCTGTCATGTAGAGGAACCTCGAGCCCGTTGTCCCCAGCCGTTCCCGCCCGGAATCTCACCGAAACGGCTGCTTGTCGCTAAGAGGATAGGGTCCAACGCCACAGCCAGGAACGCGCAGAGTGGCTTGACCCAAAGTCAACGTCGATCATCAAACCAAGACTCCACAGATCGGAGGCAACAGGAGGATCTAAAGGCGTAGCAGTGGTTGAATACAAATCTTCAAAAGACGGGGCGAGTGTGTACGCGCTCAAGTGTGGGAACCGGGCATTCGGGATCACTTCCCAGCATTCGAGTAGGCAAAGTGCACAGTAGCTCAACATTGGGATGCATGGGTCTGCTGCAGCCAGGGTTGCAGAGGATTTAGAGAACCCGAGGGCAGCCAGGGGGCTAAAAATAATGTAATCAAAGACATTGTCTTGGCCAGAGGCAACGTCGTAACGACGACCGCCGCCGGCGTTGCTTGTCGACACCTCTGCAGGCCGGTGTACTTTTACCGCATCTCTCAGTATCTACGTATCTACGTATCTGCGTATCTCCTTAGTCTACTGGCAGATAGAGTCACAGAGTGCGAGAGGGAGGGCAGTACACCATCATGCTTTTCTCGAGCTAGTGATGCAGCAGCATGCAGAAACATGCAGCTTCTTCGAGGCTACGGCGCTATTCCTTCAAGTTGGGTTTGACGAAGGAACGCTCGGTCAAATCCTCCCGCGCTTCCTCGACCACCCTGGCACCCACTTCCAACTTCCAAGCCGCGGACATGCCCAACCCAGCGCTGATAGCGACTGCGTTGAGCTGTCAATCAAACCTCTCAAGCACTTTTGACAACGGAGCAGGCGCCATGTTTTCCTGGTAATTGCCACCAGCCCAAACAAGTAAGCATACCGGCAAAATATCCCCGATGAGCCGTTCAGATGCCGGCTTCCCAACAGCGGCCAGCCACCCAGCCACCTCCAGGGCTCGCACCTGCAGCTTTTGGTTGTTGGGACCATGAATAAGTAATGACCCCTTCTCATGGCCATTTGAGAAGAAACGTGGTCGGCTTCGTCAAATGCTCGCTGTCACCCACACCAGAGTTTGCTCCGATAGCACTGTCCGCGGGCACATCCGAGAAGTCTAAATAAGCCATGGGAGGCCCGGCAAGGTCAGGGGGCACGCACGCGAGGTTACATCACGATTGAAAGCCCAAAGCCTCAAGAACTGTTCTGTGTATTCTAGTAGACAAGCTGATAGTTGACTATTTTGATGGGTTACTTGTGCCGCATTCAGGAAAATGGCAAGCTAGATCGACGATCGCTAATCACACCCGCCGTGATGATCTTCAAAAGCCTACAGGTACCCCGCAGGTCCTTGTTCTGAAAACTTGGTACAGAGTTGGTTGGTGCAAGCAAGCCTTGGTCTGAGATGGGTACGCAATCTGAAGATCTTGAAGATCCTCGACTTAAACAAGAAAAGGGGGTCATAGATTCCCAGGGGCACATTTCTTACTCAGCCCTGGTGCTCCTCTCCTCCCACACGCACACAAAAGCGCGATAAGGACAGGTCAAAACGCCCAACTCTATCAGCAATACGAGATGTCAAGTGCAACCTCCCCCATTATCATGATTAGAGCTCAGCGGACCCGCATGAGCCTGATCGCCACATCTTGACAGATTTAACTGTCATTCCCCTCGAGTCCCCCTCGCCCCATGTTGGCAGCCAGTTGTCAGCATCGTCCCAGAAGGTCCACTGGGCATTAGTGCCTGCGTCAACCCATGGTTTACCACCCTTCCCGTCCCTGCATTCCGGGTACGTATTAGCTTGGGGATGTTCTTGCCTGCTCCCGGGAATAATGAAACTTGAGAGGAGACTTACTCAAACCATCCATTCCTGGCCCCGACAGCAACATTGAGGACGAGGTAGAATTCTTGGTCAAACGGTGCATTCCCCGTGGTGCTTGTAGTGTTCGACCAGGGGTTGTCGAGAAGCGTGTCGTTCTCAGACTTCTCAGAAAAGCCCCCTTTCTGCCAGAGGGTCTTGTCCGAGTGGAACTTGGTGTAGAGGACCTGAGTGAGCCTGTCGTCGAAATACATGTAGATGTATTTGTCCGTCCTGTGAGGTGTCATCAGTTAAAAGTAGCTTCAGATGTGAAAAAAGGAACAGAGTAGCAAAACTCACCACTCGAGGCCGTATGTATGGAATGAATCAGTAAAGTCTCCTCGGCGCTGGGTCCTCACAGCCATGGTCTTCCAGTAGCTATCTAGAACAGAGCTGGGGCCCCAGTGCAATGTTGTGTAGTAGACGTTTCGGCCGCCAGGGTATGACACCCCATTGCCCCGGGATTCCATGATATCCATTTCTCCGCTCCTAGGCCACTCGCCGTATGCAGAGTCTGTGGGCATCATCCAGATGGCAGGCCACAGCCAGTCGCCCTTGGGAAGTTTGGCGACGACCTCGACCCTCCCGTACTTGATGCCCATCTTGCCCTTGGTGTTGATTCTGGCTGACCTGACTGGCGGGATCATGTCGCCCTTGGTCGAGTTTGAGTGAGCGACGCATGCAGCAGCTCTGTTTTCCGTGCAAGTGCCATCAGCAGTGAGATTGAGAGTGAAATCGTTCCACATCTGGTCTGTGGTGATCGACGTGGTCTCATTTGTGAGCGTCGGCACGATGTGCAGGCCCTTCTCGTCCGTATACACGTTGGACGGGTCAGATGTTGTCCAGTCGAATGCCCTATTTCCAAAGCCGTCGAGAGTGACCTCATAATTCCAAAACTTGTCATCCAGTTTCCCTTGGTCAAATGCGTCTTCATAAACAAGACATATCTGTAGTTATCATCAGAATGAGAGGCCTGACCAGGGGACGAATTGCACGTACTGGGCCTGATATTGCAGGCTGGATCTGGAAGTAGGCGACTACACCCGCTGCACACGCCCCCAAGAACACAAAGACATAGATCACATAGTTGTTATACTTCGTGCGTTTGAACTTGGGATCCTCGAGCCACGGCTTCTCATACTCTCCTCGGAGCCTGTATGAAACAAAGCGTTTTCTTGTCCTGCCGGCGAAGACACCAGAGTGATGTGTTGGGGTTGATGTGCCAGTGGGGCTCATGGTGACAAGAGAGGATGGGGGGCTCTGACGGCCAAGCCCAGTATTCGGCTGACAGGGGACAAATTCTGGTCGGAAGGGAGGGTGGGTTCCTTTGGATGACTGCCCAGGGCTTCGTCCTGGCAGAAGTGGCCGGAGCCGGTTGACTTTTGTTCTTTTGCAAGATGTTGGTCGAACAAGACTAGAATGTCTTTTCGATCTGCCCGAGAGGTTGCCAAAAGAAATCATTCGAATTTGCGCTCACCGATCCGCCCAGGCAGGAAGGGAACATCTGCCTGGCCCCCGACTGGCGAATCGTTCCCGCTGATGCTCTTGTCGACTTCTGGTCTAGACTCGATAGATTGCACCCTTGTCCACACCCACATACCCCTGTCCAGGCTGCAGATACGGATACATTGGCTGGGTGCATGCATCATCGGGGAAGCACCCATGCCCTCTGCAGATGCCTGACCTCACTGCCTTAACAGCCCGAACTGATATTGGGAATTTCAGCTTGGGGCAATTCCATCTTATTTCCTCATAATGGGCCCATGGAGCTTCACATATTTCCCTTCCAGGCCCTGCAGATTGTTCCTGCCTCGCCGGATCGAGCCGAGAGCTGCGCATGTGGCGGCAGATGCAACCCTCCATAACCTTCCGAGCTCAAGTTCGTCTTCTGAAGGTGAAGGCACGATTCGATGGTGCTCTAGGGGCTGGAACACCCTTTGCTGAGAGGGCTAGACGGCTTTGAGGTCCTCCAGAATTCTCACAAGAGACGAAAGAGGGAAAGAGGGAGTGGGTATTCACTAAAACGACGGATAAGCATTACCTGGAGACCAGGGCGCACGGTATCCATCGAGTGGGGGTTATAGCAAAGTCAGGTATAACAGGGATCATGCAGTAACACCATGAGCAGGCCCGTGAGCTCGGGTCCCACAGGCCAAAACCATATCAGCTTCGCCCTTGTGCATCACTCCTGTTGAAAATTTACCAAGAATTTACAATGGGTCCACCGACGACGACGAATCCCATCCTGAGGCAATGTACAACCACGTGCAGGCCTGGAGAGAACCAGGACCTGGCTGCCGCCGAGCAATCGCTGGCCAGGTCTTGCATTGTCGATCTGAAGTGCCATGGTTGGCAACCTGGCAACTTGGTTATCTCATGCAGTCATCGCCTTCGGGCTTACTTGCTATCACATTGCTTGCCCGGCCCGAAACCATGCCTTTTGGTTCCTCGTTGAGACTCATATCTTTCAATCGAGGGCAGCTTCAGAGTGATACATACTCAGCACGAATCCTTGGGCTCAACATGTCACCTTCGTAGTTGGCTTTCGCGGCTACCATACAAAGTCTCTGCGTGGGCAGCTTAAGTGCTCACCGTAGCGCTGCTACTATTGTCGGTCCCAATGGGTGCCCATTCTCGGGACTGAGAGGATCCATGGGCATGAGTGCGAGTCACTCCACAGTTTCTTCCCAATCCTCCCGTCATTTCTTTTCTCAACCCGGCGACCTCCTCATTCTCGGTTTCCTTGTGTCTGTAAATCCATCCATTATTTGCACACAACCGACGAGTGCCGTAATCATCGTGTCGAAGATGAGACTCAACATTGTCATTGCCTTCCTTCTTAGCGTTATCGCTGCGCTGAATACATCGGATCGTTTCGACCAACCAGGGCAGGATCTGCGGCTGACCTCTACAGATGGCGCTACCCGTGCCGCGAGCAGACGTGGCGAACCTACAGGCTGCGTTGAGCAGGCCGGCAATGGCATCCATGCAGAGCCTGACACAGATGCAGGCTTCCTTGCATTTGCAGCATTCTCGCAGGCTGCAACAGCCGCCGGTAACAACCCACCTGATCGGTACTCAGTTGCCCCTGGGTGGGTAGATCTGAAGGCCTCCAATGGCGACAGCACCGGCTATCTTGGATATGTCTTGTCAGAATTCTCAGGTTACAACCCTGATGAATGCGCTAATCTATGCAACACATGGTCTGGGTCGGCCTCATGTGCCTCGTTTGTGATCTACTACGAGCGTGGCGTGGAGCTGGTCTGGCCAACCACCGGAGTCCCCTCAACGACTTGCCCGGCGTCTGCTGATTCACCCTCAGTGACGCTGATCAAGTGCGTATTCTACTCTGTGCCCTTGCACTCAGTAAATGCCACCAACGAGGGACAGTATCAGGATGGATTCCACGTAGTCATCGCCGGTTCCACTGCCTTCAACCTAGAAGCTCCAGCTTTGAGCGGGTATTCGGACCCTATTCCCCTTCACAACGCCTCTCTTGACATCCCTCCTCCGGTTGGCGAGAATGGATACATTCGCGTCCAGACCTTTCCTGACGATGCGTATGATCCCGGCATCTGCGCTGACTATTGCGACCGTATCTCGGAATACAATTTCGAACATGGGAGCTCCGAACAATGCACCTCTTTCAACTCGTACGTCCTGTACGCCAACGAAGAGAACGGGTGAGAAAAGTTCCTGATCTTTTAAAAATAGTAAATGCTCCGATAGCTGATATGTATGTATGTCCTAGTGTCTTCACCTGCGCATACTACAGCACCAATTACGGCGGTTCGTACGCTACTGTATGATCCCACGTGCTTGTGTGACGTGAATACCAAAACTAACCATGCAGTAGAACAATGGGCAATTTGACGATGCTGGCAACCATTACACTATCGGAAGTAGCTATTCATACTATGTCGTGGGCTCTTCTACACCCCTGGAGAAGCGTGGGATGAATTCCATTGCTTGAGCTGAAGTTGTCCCCCATGCGGGACGGAAGGCAATATTGCTGCAGTAGTCGCTTGAATTTTGTCTAGGGGCGGAGAATTTGTCAACTCGAAGCTTGGTTTAGCTGCATGACTTGGTGGGTACAAAGTTGTTTGTGAGCTGCAATCCTAATATCACTAATTTTCTTTTGCCGCACACAATCAATATTGGGTCTCTAGCCAGCCACCTTTTTCCTCGCCTTGAATCTCGGATCTTAGTCTCCTGACAGGGAAAAGCTGGGATTATTGTGGCAAACCTGAGCAGAGAGCATCGAACCAAGAAACTTATCAGGAATTGGACGCGCTGAGAACCTAGATCCATGTTCAGCTGATGGTGCCAGAGACCAGGGACAATTCATCTTGTTTTCTCCTCAAGAATCAAGAACGACTTTGTCTTCAGTGATGTCTGCCTCCCGGTCACCGGGCTTATCTCATCCCCTGAAATGCGCATCTGGGCAGAGACCGAGTCCAAAAGATTAAGTATCAAGCAACCTTCATTAATTAAAGTTTGCAAGCGCGGTCCTTTATTATCTCAGTTCTTCGAACGACACCTGTTCTGCAGCACCTCCCCCTGGCGGTGACTGAGTACCGTAAGCTTGGCCAAGAACCCAGGTCCTATGGTGACACCTGTCAACCCTCGTCCACAACATCACAGCAGTCAGCCAGCTGCCCGAACAGTGATTATTCTCCGTAGTGCTGTGCAGTGCTGTGACACTGTCGGTTCTCGCAGAATGTATCCGCAGACTGCGCCACAGGTGGGGTGAAGGGTGGCTTGAATGGTTGGTGTCGTATTCGATTGCATCGTCGCCAAGGGGGTTGGGCCGCCAAGACCCTAACAGCAGTGGTGTTCTGTTGGATTCACGGAACAGAATCGCGATGTGTCGCATCGTGGAGCTGACATACATGTCTAACGGCTTCGAGAGATAAGGGAGAGTGCAGTGAGACCCAGGATGTCCGAATCTCACGCGCGAGTCTCCTTCCCGAAGAGGACTAAGGGGCATGCAAGCGCTGGGCGAGGGACTTTGGAAAGCTTGACCATGGCCAAGTAAATAGAGGGGTTAAATGCTAGACGCCGAGAATACGAAGAGGATGTATCAGTACTTCTCACTCTACTCTTCCATGCCCACCCACAAAACTCAATTGGTGCTGGGATATCATCCATAGGCCACGCACAATATGCATGCGGATGGATCCGACCCACCAGTCTGACAAGTCGGCTAAGCTTATTCGGACTCGGAACGCCAACACCATGCTGCGCATCGAGGATCACAACATATTGTGGTATCTCCAGCCTGTTCAAGTGCTGTGCCTGACTATCAAACAAGTCTACCAGATGGGATTTTTCCAGATGGCCACGTCCAGCCCTCGTGAATTTTTTCCGCCCCACGCATGGAGGGGCTGGCCTTCACGTTCGACATGCATGTGTGATCATGCATCATAGCTGCAACCACCAGCCCTTTTGCTTCACCGTCCTACCTCGAGTTGGCACACATGGCCAGCTGTGCTGTACTTTTGTACATTTCCGCATGCAACGTCGAGCCACTGCCCCCTCTGTGTTCTCCTGTTGTTTCCATGTATGTGTGCGTGTGCACGCGCCGCCTCCCGGCCGTCCAGACTGCAATGTGTCCTGCACTATATTAATAAATGTCTTGCTGCTCAGCACGGTTCGCATTCCGCGCGCATGGCTGAGACCCAGCACCTCATGGGCATGCATAACCGTCCGGGCTGATGATGTCTGATGATCCTGATCCGCGGACTCCTGCCCTATGCTGGGACCGCATGCCACGCCACACCAGTGGCCTTATCGCCACGGCAGTGCTTCGAGAAGCTTTCGAATCCGCTCACCGGCCCACCACATTGGGACTCTTTGCACCGTAGTCGAGCATCTGGGTGCTCCAGCTGAAAGCTGCAACAGCCGCATCGGATTATTCGAGGGCTCGGGGACGGGAACTTGCAGAGTCCCAGCCTCCGACTGTAGGACGTGCATGTGTGGACGCTGTCAGGGAATCTTGGTCGTGGGCCCCCACGCATGCATTCTGTTGCTCGGCATCGAGTACCGTGGAGTACTGATGCCCGCGTTGGGTTTCATTCAGATCGAGCCCATAGCAACCCTGAGTCTGAGTAGATGTCTCCTCGCCATCGAACCGGTGGGGGCTGGCTGCTTTCTAAGACATGTTGTCTCGCGTTTCGACACGTGCAAGGCGTCACGCCACCCATTGTGTCCCATTTTGTCTTGGCTCTCCGGCGTCACTCCTTTCTGGTCATTTGACCAGTCTATTGGTGAGCTCTCCTCCTGGGCGAAGATACTATCGATCGCAACGCCTGATGTTCCGCGAAGGCTCGGTCCGCTCCAGATCTGGCTGCCGATGGCCCACAAGGCATGCACAGATACCGAAGATGTACAAGCAGCGTACTATTGATAGTGGAAGGTACCCGTATTGGTAGGGTTGCTGAAGCTGTGGCTCATTCTACCGAGTATGGCCCTTCCTCTCCCTCCATCTCTGGACGTCGACGATGCCTGTGTGAATGGCATTATTGTGTCTCTGTTCATCGACTATGCGAGAACGGTTCAAGATGGCCCATGGGACTTTCATGGCCAGATATTCCCTCATTTACCCAGGACCTATGGGTAAACATGAATCCTTCACATTCTCGCATCGACATAATACCCAGGTAGTGAGTCCATAACATACTACAGAAACTCTGTATGGTAGAACGTAAATAGAAGGCATGCGTGTGGTCATGAATTGATCCGACCACCATGACACCCATTTCCCAATGCTTTCGTTCTAATTCCGTAAACACCATACCGTGCTTTAGTAGGCTGAAGAGGAGGTTATAAGGACTACCTATACAATCCTCAGACCTCTTTATTATAAGATCGGAGATTCGCACCGGAAGAAACGGAGGGTACACCGGTTACTAAAATAAGTATATAATTAAATTACTAACTTAATTCCTATAAATATTATATTAATTTTATTAGAGGTTACTAGATTATATAGGGAAATAAATAAGTTATAGATAAGAGATAAGGGATAAAAGATAAATAATAGGGGTAATAGAATATATTAGTATATTCCTTAATCCTTATTATTCTTCTATCTAACTTATTCTAAAAGGGAGAATACCCTCTTATTTATATTTATTTTTTTAAACTAAATAAAATATTCGAGAATTATTTAATTAGTAATTATACGCTAGTAATTAGCTAATAATTAGCTAATAATTATATAATATAAAAACCTATTAAAGTAGGTTAAATAGGCTAGCGTGGAAGAAGGAGGGTTAAGGTTTATATATAAACTTTAAAAACCTCCTATATAGAAGGTTTTAGAAACCTACTTATATAAGTAGATTATATAAGTATATATTATAAAGCTATATTATAGTATAAGTTATTAATATATTAAATATATAGCTTATAGCTAAATAGCCTTTATAGTTAATAAGTTATTAATAAAAGTAGTTTTTATTTTATTATTATAAAAGGGCTTTTTTATTTTATTTTATTATTTAAAAGATTTATTTTTATATTAGTATTTTATATATTTATAAACTTTATTAAAAATAGTGTTATATAAGTATATTTACTTATATAATATCTTATAAATTTATATATATTAAATATCCTTTAAAATTTAATTTTATTCTTATATATAACCTAACTTTATAATAATTATTATAAAACTAATATTTAATAAATAATACTATATTCTAACTTTTTTTTTAAAAAAGTATTATATTATACTTTTAGTTTTAACTTTTAATTAGATTTTCTTTAAATATAAAGTTTAATATTATAATATTATAATAATTAAAGCTTCTTAAATCTTATAAACTAAAAGATTAAAAGGTTTATATTTAAAATATATAATAAAATAGTAATTAAGTAATATTCTAAATAATATAATAATTATTAGCTAATAAAAGCTATTTAAAAAGAATATTTAAAATTAACTATTAAAAAGCTATTTTATTCTAATACTATCTATTAATAATAAGTATATTTATATAGTTTAATTCTTTAGTTTAGCTTATTATTAGTTTATATAGTTTACTATACTTCTTTAATAATTTAAAGTAATCTATAATATTAGCTTACTAAGCTTATTATTAAGGTTTAATAATTTTTAATAATCTAACTTAAATAAGCTATTTATATAACTATAGCTAAGTTCCTTATACTATTTAGCTAGCTAATATACTAGCTTTTAATAAGATTTTATTTTAGATAGAACTAACTATTATTCTTATTTCTATTAAAGTTATAAAATTATTCCTCTTCTTTATACTTCTTTATCTTTAAAACCTTTTAATAAGTTTTTTTCTTATATTCTTTTATTTAACTATATTCTCTATTTTCTTTATAGTAATTTCTTTTATACTAATAATATACTAGAATATATTTCTAAATATTATACTTTATATAAAATAGAATAATATTAAATACTTACTTTATTAATTAATAAAATAGGTTTTAAAGCTATAATATACTCTATATATAATAAATAAAAGTAGTTTTATAAAATAGTTAATAGTTATTCTTATTATATAACTTATATTTACTATAGTTAATCTTATAATAGTTTTAGTTTATTTTTAAATTCTAGTTTATACTTTCTTTTATTCTTTTAATAATATTATTTTAACTAACCTTAATAGTATAATACTTTATAAATAAGAAGTATTATATTAAATAAAAAGAAAAAGCTATTAAAGATAAGCTAATACTAACTTAGAAATAACTATAAGTTATTTAAAACTCTTTATCTTAATATTAATAAAAGTTAAATAAAAAATTAGTTTATTTAAAGTATTTAAAATAGTAATATTATAAAATAGCTTTTTAAAGTTAAAATATAATTTATTAAAGGTTTTAATTTTTAAATAAATTAAAAGTTATAAAGAAGGTAAAAAAGATTAAAATTAATTATTTTATAATTAAAGTATTTAAATCTATTTTATTAGTTTATACTAATAAAGCTTTTAAAGTAATTAATTAGAGTTTTATAGTAAAAAGTACTAATATAGATTTTTCTTTATAGTTATTTACTAGTATTCCTAAAGTATCTATTAATAGTTTATTAAGTTTTTAAAAAGTTCCTATATATTATCTTTATTATTATAGCTTTTTTATTTAACTAAGTATTTAATATTAATATTATATATTCTAGAATTTAAAATTCTTTTAACTTTCTATTTTTTATTATTATTATCAAATTTAATCTATATTTTAAATTATATATTAACTAATATTAGTTTTAAAAGTAATATATAAAATATTAAATAAATCTATTTCTTTATTAATAATAAAAATTTAAAGTTAGTATTTAAAAGTTTTTTTAAAATTTAAAATAGTTTAATCTTCTTATAGTTTAGTTTATTATTAAGTTATTTAGTTTTAATATTTTTATAAAATAAATAAACTTTATCTCTTTTTTTTAAAGTTAGTCTTTTTAACCTTTTTCTATTAATATAAGTTATTATTTATTTTTATATAAAGAGTAATTCTTACTAAAGCTCTTTCTATAAATTCTAAATTTTAATTATTTATTTTATTACTAATTATACTTTTTAACTAAAGATTAGTTTTCTATAAGCTTTTAATTTATAGCTATAATTTATATAAAAAAGTAATACTTTTATTATTTTTATATTTATATTATTATAAGTAAATTATATTATAAATAATAACTATACTTAATTATTCTATTTATAGTTAATATAACTATAAAAATATTATTTTAGAATTTAGTTTAGTTTTTTAATCTTTTTATTTATTTAAAGATAGAAAGCTATTAAAAGCTTTAATTTTAAACTAAGTTATTTTATAAATAATTATTAAAAGTTTAAAGTAAATATTATTCTTTTATTTAAAATAATTTCTTATAATATTCTATAATTATTAATAATTATTTATAGAAAAATATATATAAGTTTATTTATATTATTAACTTTTATATAAAGAATAAAGTATATATATTTTATAAATTTATTTATAATAATTAAAATATTATTATAGTTTATTTTTATTATAAGTTCTTTTAAATTTAATAATTTAATAATAAAATTTAAGTTAATTAATTATTATAGTTTATTAAATATTAATAAAAGCTATAATAAGCTATAAAGCTTATATTTAATAGTTTTACTTTTATAATATATATTATAAATTTAAATAATTATTTAAACTTTTTTTTTAATTTTAAAAAAGTAATAGTATTATTTAATTTACTTTATAGTTATTATAATTCTTTAATATTTATAAGCTAAAGTTTTATATATTCTTTATATAAGTTTTCTTTATAATATTTTAAATATAAAAAGCTATTTTCTTTAATAATATATACTTTTATTTTTTATTAGTTATTCTTTAAACTTATTAAATAGTTTTTAATAAGTTATTTTAAGTTTAGTTTTTTATTTTTAATTAACTTTAATATAAAATATTACTATTAATTATTAGTATTTTTAAAATAATAAATCTTTTTTAAAAGTTATTTAAAAAATACTTTATATTTTTAAAAGTTTATTTTATAGATAGTTTAACTACTTATTAAAAGTATTTACTTTATTATTTTTTAATCTTTATTTATAAATAATTTAAATATTAAATTATAATAAAAACTTTATTTATTTATTTTAGTATTTATTAAGTTTTTTAATAATAATAAAGCTACTTAAATTCTTATAATTAATAAATACTTATATTTAATATTTTATATTAATAAAGTAATATTACTATTTTTTAAATACTTTAATAATTACTATTAGTTCTTTATTAAATATATTATAATTAATTTCTAATTTATAAAATCTTTTTAAAAAAATTAATAAAGTATAACTTTCTTTAAATATTATATTATTCTAACTATTTTTTTATTATATAGTTAGAAATATTAGTTTTAACTTTATATTCTTTATTTAAATCTACTTTAATTAAAATTAGTTTTAAAATAACTTTTTATTTAAGTTTTTTAAAAGCTTTTTATACTTTATTATTTTATTAAAAATAAATAATATTTTTAGTAAAGTTAGTTAAAGGAATTATAATTTTTAAATAATCTTTAATAAACTATTAATAAAAATTAATAAATTTAAAAAATCTTCTAACTTTTTTAATATTAATTAATATTAACTATTTTTTAATAATAATAATCTTAGATTTCTATATTTTAATTTCTTTAAATTAAATTATATATTTAAAGTAATTAGCTTTTTTAATATAAAAAGTACTTTTTTCTAATTTAATTAAAAACTTTATATTCTAAAGCTTCTATAAAACTTTATATATATATTCTTTATAATTATTAAATATCTTTAAGTAGATAAAGATATTATTTAAATATATAATAATAAAGATATTTAAATATTTTTTAAAAATATAATTAATTATAGTTTAAAATATTATAAATATATTAATTAACTTAAATAATATAATTATATATTTAAAATATTTATAGTATATTTAAAATACTATTTTCTATTTTTTATCTTTTTTTATCCTAATTAAATTATAAGCTTCTTTAAAGTTTAAAGTTATAAACTACTAAGTTTCTTATAATTAATCCTTAAGTTCTTATATTAAAAATAGTAAGTAATAGTTTTTAATAGTAATATTATTTAGTTATTAATAATCTATATAAAGTTATAGCTTTCTATTTTTTAAATATAAAGAGAATAAGGTATTTAGTTAGTAATATTAATAATTAAATATAACTTTTTACTAGGTTCTTATTAAAATACTTTTTAAATACCTTTAATTAAATTTTATTAAATTTATAAATCTTTATAAATTTTAATACTATTCTTTCTTTAAAAAGTATTTTATAATTCTAATTATTATATTTAAATAGTTTAATATTAAATATAACTATAAATAGTTTAATATATTTATAATATTTTTAAAATATAAACTTTTAAAAATCTTTCTTTATTATTTTAACTTTTTATAAATAAGTTATAAATCTTTAAAAGATTAACTTAACTTATTTAATAAAGCTAATTCTATATACTTTTATTATTTATTATAAAGTCTCTACTAATAAAATAATTTAAACTATAAATAATATTTTTTATATTTATTATATTTATTTAAATTCTTTTTAAATCTCTTTAATTTATTTTTATATAACTAATATAATTTATTATTAATAATTTTATAGTTATAATTATTATTACTTATTATTATTTAACTTATATAGTAGTTATTATTAAACCTTTTTAATAACTAAGTTCTTCTCTATTTTCTTTTAAAAAGTATTTATATAACTTATTTAAATATATATCTATTTACTATTCTTAAAGATTAAACTTTATTTATTCTTATAATCTATAATTATTTCTTTTATTAAACTAATAAAGTTAGTTTAGTAAATCTAGCTAATAGTTTAATTTATTTAAAAGTTATTCTTTCTTAACTAAAGAATTTTTAAAATTAACTAATAATCTACTATTTTAATAATATTAAATAAAAGTTACTTTATATAGCTAAATATTTATAATTAAAAATAATTAATCTTTATATTAATAATATTTTTATTATAAACTATTATTATTTTATTTATTATATTAAGTTTATAAAGTTCTTTCTTTTTATATTAAAGAATATAATATTTATTAACTATTTATAAAGAGATAAAATTCTTTTATATACTATTATTAATAAATACTTTATATTTATAAATTTTAAATTTAAATTTTATTTTTAAATATTAGTAATCCTTTCTATTTATTATATATAAGTATTTTATATTATTTTTTATTATTTAAAGTTTTATAAATAGTTTAATTTATTTTTTATTATTTAATCTTATATTAAAATAGTTTTAATTTATTAAATAACTCCTTTTATAACTCCTTATACTATTTTAAGTATTTATATTATTATTATAAGGTTCTTTAGCTTTATATTATTATTATTAAAAGGTAATAAAGTATTATTTTAAGTTTTTTAATATTAGATTTATAGTTTAAGTTTAATATATATTTAGTAATTATATTATAAATATTATTACTATATTATTAAGTTATATATATAATATAATAGATAATTATACTAAAGTTTTAATATTATATACTTTTTATTAAAAATATAATTCTTTACTATTTAATATTATAGTTTATATTATTTATAAAGTTATACTATTTTAGTTATTCCTTATTTTTCTAAGAAAAAGTCTTTTATAATTTTTATAGTATAGTATAATTTATATTAATTAAATATATAAAATATCTATAAAATTTCTTTATATTATACCTATTATAAGTATATTTAAAGGTTATTTAATAAAAATTATATTAAAGGTATAGCTAAAAGTTCTTCTTAAATAATTATAAGTATTATACTTTATTCTTATCTAAAGATTATAATTCTTATAATACTTATATTTAAAGCTACTAATAGTACTTTATTTATTTATTTATAAAAGTTCTAGTCTTTTAAATCTAAAGGTATTATAATATTAGTTCTAATAAATACTTATATTAGTTTTTATTCTAAAATTATAAATATTTATACTTTTTTAAAAAACTAATTAACTCCTTTCTTATTACTTTAATATATAAAGTAGTTATTATTATAATAGTTAGTTTAACTTATTACTATATATAATACTTTAATTATTTTATAAAATCTAATAATAAGTATAGGTACTTATTACTTTTTATCTTTTTAATACTTTTTATACTCTTACTTATTATACTAAATAAAATATAAACTATTATATATTTTCTATTTTCTTATAAAATAATCCTTTAGATTCTATTTAATATAGATTTAATATACTTTAAATAAAAGCTATTTATTATTAAAACTAATATATTAAATACTTATTATAAAAAGCTATATTAATCTATTTAAAGTTATTAAATATTAACTTCTAGTCTTTTTTCTTTTTACTATAATATTCTTATTTAAAATATTCTTTTATACTATAATTATAATATTTAATATCCTTCTTATTTTTTTATTAAATAGTATTAAACTTTATAAAACTTACTTATTATTCTTACTAAGTTAAGTTATTATAATTATATCTTTTTCTAATATTAGGTTTATTTTACTAATTATTATATTAGAATTATTTAAAGATATTTCTATATTTCTCCTAATATTTTTTAAAAAGCTTATTATTAAGTTTAATAACTAGTTTAATATATTATAAAAAGTTATTAAACTTATTATATTTAGCTAGTTTATTCTTTACTTTTTCCTTTAATCTTTAATAAAATATAAAGATTTTAATATTATTTATAAAATTAATATATATATAGATTCTTTAAAACTTTACTATATAAGCTAAAGCTAAATCTTTTTATTATAAATATAAAAGGTTTTTTTTAACTTATTATTCCTTATTTAAATTCTAAAATAAAAATTTTAAAGCTTCTTTATAGTTTTTATATTTATTAAAGATCTTCTAAGTTTTATTTTTATATTTTTTAAATACTTTTAAAGTAATAAAGTTTATAAAGTAAGGTTTAAACTGTACTAAGGCTCTTCTTTTAAAGAATAAAGTAGTATATATAACTTATTTTCTATTTAGCTAAGTATCTATATAATTAAATTATTAGTAAGCTTATATATATATATTAAGTATATTTAAAGCTAATCTAAAGTTTATTATATAAAGTTAGGTAATTTAATTTAATATTTTCCTTAGTAGAAATTAAAGTATTAATAATAGCTATAATAGCTTTAAAGATAATAACTTTTTATTTAAATTATTTTATTTTTTTATTTTATTATACTTACCTATTAATTATAATATAAAGTTATTAAACTTTAATAATTAACTTTTAAAATTATTTAAAAATTAATCTTTAAATATTATTATTATTTATAATAGTATTTATTTTCTATATAAAGTTATATTAAAAAAAGCTATTATTAAGTTTAGATATTATATAAGTAATAAAGAGATTTATATATAATATTACTTAAAGTTTATATAGTAATATATAAATAAAAGTAGTTAAAATATAATATTTAAAGCTTTTTAGGTTTTATAAATTAAAAGATTAAAGAGTTTATATTTAAAATATATAATAAAATAGTAATTAAGTAATATTTTAAATAATATAATAATTATTAGCTAGTAAAAGTTATTTAAAATAAATATTTAGATTAACTATTAAAAAGCTATTTTATTTTAATATTATTTATTAGTAATAAGTATATCTATATAGTTTAGTTTTTTAATTTAGCTTACTATTAACTAATATAACTTACTATACTTTTTTAATAATTTAAAGTAATCTATAATATTAACTTATTAAGCTTATTACTAAAGCTTAGTAATTTTTAGTAATTTAACTTAAATAAGCTACTTATATAACTATAACTAAGTTCCTTATACTATTTAACTAGCTAATATACTAGCTTTTAATAGGTTTTATCTTAAATAGAATTAACTATTATTCCTATTTCTATTAAAGTTATAATAAATATATTATATAAGATATTTAACTATATTATTTTTATAATTATTACTTTATTAAAACTTAAGTTATAACTTTATAAAATAAATATTATTTATTAAATAAAGATTTAAATAAAAATATAAAAATACTTTTTAATAATGTTAATTTTTATATATTTAAATACTTAAAAATAGAATTAAAGTATAATTTAAATAATATATATATATATATTTTAGTATATAGTATAAAGAATTAAAAAAAGAGAGTATTTACTAATATATTTTTCGTTTTTTCTAGTACGAATCTTTAATCTTTTTATTATAATACTAACTTTTAATATATTTAGAAAGGAGGATATATTAACTTCTAAGTATTTAAATAGCTTCTTAATATACTTTTAATAATACTAAAAGGCTTTACTTTTAATATATATATATTTTAAAGGTATATAGTTCTTTTATATAATAATAAATATTTAAAAACCTAGTATTAAAAAGATAATATTAATAATAATATAGAAGTTTTTATAAGTATATAGCTTTAGCTTTATACTATATAAATAAAGCTAGGAAGTATTACTTTTAATAGTACTATAAATTAAATAGATAATAAAGTAGTTATATAATAAAACTAAAAATAGTTTTTTAAAATAATCTTTATATAAACTTATAATCTTATAAAAGAAATTCTAGCTTAAAATATAATCCTTTACTACTAATATATATATATATATATAATTTTAAAAACTTTTAAAATATAGTTTAAAAAAAGAAGAATTTTATTAAATAAGTATTAGAATACTTATTTAAATATATAGCTAACTAAAGATAGAAGTTAAAATAGATTACTTTAAAAATAACTATATAAAAGTAATTTATAAGGATATTTAAAATGCTTTAAAGTAAATAAAAGAAATAATATATAAGAAAATATTAAAAAAGAAAGAATATAAAAACTTTATACTATTTTATATTTATACTTTTATTATTAAAGATAAGAATCTCTTTAAAAGAATTATAAGATACTTAAAAAATAAAAGAAAAGGGAAATTTAAAGAGCTTATAAGAGATTATTATAAGTAGAAGTACTAAGAACTTAGAGAGTTTATATATAGGTTTTAAGCTACTAGGGAAGAGTCTAATAACTAAGTAGATAGTAGATAGATAAATAGTTAAGAAAAAAATATAGTATAGCTAAAGCTCTAATAATAATAGATGTAACGACCCTACTTATAGGTTCCCTTAGGGCTATAAAAGGGGACCTAAAGCCCTAACGTAGAAGGAGCGAAGGGGGGTAAGAATTAGTCTTACTATAAACCACTACCTATAATAAGAGTCTTTCCTCCCCTCCTCGTAGGTCTATCGTGCCTAGTGAATACGCTTATTATAATAGACTTAGAGAGAAAAGGTAGTTATAAAGGGGGAAAATAGACTTATAGAAAGACTTATAGAAGAAAAAATAGTTATAAAGAAGTCTTATACCTTCCCTTATATAAAGGGAGGAGGAGTACCTCCCTTCCCCTCCCTTCCTCTTTCTTCCTTCCTTCTAAGTCCTTCTTTCTTTAACTTTAATAATACTAACTCCTCTACCTTCCTCCTTTAAGTTAACTAAACTAAGAACTAATAATTAGAAAGAGATTAAAAGTTAAAATTAAAGGTTAGAATTAGAGATTAGAATTAAAGGTTAGAATTAAAGTTAAACTAGTATTTAGATTTAAAATTAAAATTTAAACCTAGTAGGAAAGGGAAGGAAGGAATTCTCTCTTAGCTAAACTATATTTTAAAGTAGGAGATCTACCTCTAGGGATTTAAAAGAGAATCTCTTAGAAGGAAGGAGCCTTTTAGGGAAGGAGGAAGATTTTTAAATAAGTTTATTTCTAACTTAAAGACTAATTCCTCTCTATAACTAATTTTAGCCTTTAGAATAGCCTTATAATTACTAGGATTTTATTTAGAACTAATAATATATACTATTTTAACTATTAGATTAAAAGGAATATTATAGTAATAGTCTTAAAAGAAGAGAAGTAGTATAGTAGTTAGGAGATAGCTAGAAAGTATAGGTACTTCTAGTAACCCTCTCGAGTACGCACTAAAGCACGGTATGGCATCCGAAGCTATATATGGCGCCTTTATATAGCACCTATTTCTAAGTTCGGACTTGAAGGCCCCTTATGTCCAGATTCATCTTCCTCAGTAGCCCTCTATTTTAGCATAGGTGAGTCGCATAGAAATCCTATACATGGGCTGCATTATCAGTATATCCGTCTTCCTTGGCTCGTCTAGGACAAACAGACCATTCAACAGCCAGCATCTATGCAGGCATGTCACTCCATTTGACATGTCAGAATACCCTGCGATGCGTGAAGACAAGTTATACGCCATATACACTATAAAGTCAACCGCCACATCTTCCAAACATTGCATGGTATCATAACAGGGCCCCCTTGGCTTGCCTGCTTCTGGTCTGGTATTGCATGGGTCATCTTACGAAAGGTTGGCCTCTGGGCGTTTCGGGCAAGCGGTGGCAGATACTACGGCGGCGTGGTGGACTCCCGAGCAATTTTGTAGCAAGTTAAGATAAAAAAGGTTCGAAGCCGCCTCCGAACGGATTAGGACCAAGTTCTATTGCGTGTTGATGGTTTTCCTCCGTTTCCGCCTCAGTACTGACATTGCCGTCATCGAGACCCCACTGACTTCTGGCGAGAAGACGCGCGTGATAGCCAAACCGAATTGTGTAGTTGGCATCATCATACCTACAGTCTTTCAAAAATGATTCTGTAACCACTATCGCGTTGAGGAGTATGGCAGCTTATTCCTTTTCTTAGATGAACCAATGAGCGCGGGCTGGGCATCTTTTCAGAGCCTGGATTTGCCTAGTGAATAGATGCGAACTGAGGCATCACCTGAGTATGGCAGACGCATTGATGATGACTGAGGGCGTTGGAGAACCCTCATCCTCGTGACTTGGATTTTGTTAGCTTCTGCCATTATGGTGAGTCATTTGAGTACTGCTACTCAATAATGAAATCCAAAATCATTACCAACGCCTGCAAGAAGAAGCTCCAATGCCGAGGGCATTTCCAGCATATCCATATGATCTGCCCCATCTTCGGCCAGGCCCATGTCATCCCCAATAAAGCTGGTTCCATAGATATGATTGGCTTGCGAGACATCTCCAACCATCACACCGTGTCTGGGATCAGATTGATAAAGGTGGGAAGATCCTAGATAGGCTGGCGAGGGTTGTCCATTATGCCCTTGATGTCCAGTGTGGCCAACATCTGGCAGGTGCATAGCCGAGCCGTCCATGGCACCTTCGCCGATACGAAGATGTTCTGGAGAGTTCCCGGGGTCACCACGGTGACATCCCTCGTCACCTTCTCTACTTCCATTTTCTGAATTTGTCGCCTGGGACCGAGTATGCCTAGAACCTGTCGCTTTCCGTCCCTCGAACAGGGCCAACAGACTTTGTGCATATAACCACTGCCCTTTGAGAGCATGCAAAGTGAGGATCAGCGAGTCAAAGAGACGTTTTGACTTAGCAACGATGAGTGGATTCACAGACTGCATCTGGTCTGACACATGCACCAGGGCTGTGAACAGCACATGAACGCTGGGTATCCAGAGCCTGTCCAACAAATTCCTTTCTCTTAGAGACTCGAAGATGGAGCATATCGTAATCGCGGCGTCGCAACAAATACTCAAGTCGGTGTCTGCTGCGGCCGAGGGACCTTCGGAATCTCGGCTAGGTGATGGCCGATGAAGCAGGATTAGGAAGTTATTGTAGGTTAGATGGAATATTGCCTGCCAAGGGTCTGGGTCGGCTTTGGGATTCTGAAACTTCTCGGGGAGTTGTGTGATAAGGTTTGCAAGAGCTGCGTCGCACTCTGCAGTTGCCGCGGCTCGGTCTGCGGGAGTAGACCGCAATGCCACTCTCTTCCTCATTGCTTTGGAGAAAATGAAGCACAGGCGGGTATGGTTAATAGTAAATTCGATCTCTGGGCAGGTTATTCCCTGGAAATGCTGCTCTTCAAGCGATGATACGTCAGATTCGTCGAGGTTGCTAAGATCACCGACTGTCAGCAAGGAAATGGGATGCTCGCAGTACATGGTGAGACCCACATCGCCTGAGGTCGGCCGTAAGAGGAAGACACCAGGACATCGAATTGGAATAGAATCCACCACAAGCGAACCCGTAAACGTTTGTCCACAGGGTTGAGGCTAGATGGGCTTGCATCTCGGTGAATACCCATCCCGAATGCGGTCCTTGTAGCGACACCCACCCAGTGCCAAGTGTTTGAAACAATGTCTTCAAGATCATCGCAATGCCAAGTCAGGAGAAGAGAGGCCTGTAAATACGTCTCACGATGTTGCTCGAAACGACTATCGAAAAGTGCTTTTGTTCTCCGGAAGAAGACGGGTCTGAGCGCCTTTACCTCCGCTCGCGCCGGGGTCAGAACGCGTGCTCCGACGAGGAAGATCGCATTCAGTAACATCAGCGACACTGGCTTACATTGAGGCCTACATCTGGGGAAATGACCGGTGCCCAAGTGGCCATTGTAGACTCTCATAAAGTCGTCCTCGTCGATAACCGGCAAGGCCCGATTCACGTGGACGAAATATGCTGAGACAAGTTCATCGGCCACGGCCTTGGGCGGCAACTCGAGGATTTCGGCTGGAACCGAGGGCACCTTGGGGCGCAGTGGATGGCCTCCGAAATGGAGAACCCTTTGATCTGGGCGCCTCGAGCGCTGCCGCACTAAGTAGTGAAGATTGGAAAATTCTGTTCCAATGAAAAAGAGCCGGCCGCAACGGCTTATTTCTGGGTGCTCGACAACCTGTCTCTGTAGGAAATTTGCCATGTTATGTGTTGCATCTTCAGTGTCTCGGTCAGTCTGATCGGTGGCATCGCTGAAAGAAATAAGGGATAGATTCTCTCAACTATCGACCTATGGAAGGAGGGAAGGAGAGGTCTTATTTATTCCTATATTCGTCGGCCTCCAAATCCACACCAGACATCCATAGAAATCGAGAGAATCAGTAATATTTATATAAAAGGCCTATTAAGGTATTAGCCTACTAATAGAGAAAGAACTGTTAGAAATAGTGTATTTTTACAGCCCCCTAGAAGCTAGTTATTAAATATAAGTTATTAATTAGCTTCTTAGTATAAAAATAGGGGATTTATAGGCTTTAAAATATATTATTTATATAGAAAAAAACCTTATTATAAAGGAAAACCTATAGTTTATATAAAAATAAGGTATTTTTACTAAGAAAACCTTCCTAAAAAGGAAAAAACTTAGTATTTATAAGGTTTATTAGGTATAGGCCTTTATTATTAAGTTAGCTATATAGTAGCCCTACCTATTAGTAAAGTAAAAAACTAAAAAATTAAGTATTTTCTATAACTTAAACTTAAAGCCTTTAATATATAATTATTATTTTTTATAGATTATAATTATTTTATATAGTATTTATATATTATTATATTTATTATTATAAATAAGTATATTTTTATATAATTTAAGCTTATATTATAGACTACTATACTTTATATACTATAAATTTATATTATATATATATTTTAAACCCTTTATAAGGGCTAATTAGTATAAAGTGTATATATAGTAGCTAGTGTATAGTATATATTGTGATATATAGTATATATATAGGGACTATATAAGTAGTCTCTAGATTCTAATACTTTTTATATAATATTATAGCCCTTTAGTATATATTTATATAAGACTTCTATATATTATTAAATTTAGAAGAATTTCTACTTTTTAATAGTATTATTTAATAGTTAAAAACCTCTTATTATATAGGGTAATTTATAGTATTTAAAGAGAAAATAATCTATTTCTAGAGAGAAAAACTAAGTTTTTATTTAATAAGCTTATTTTTATTATTTATAGATAAAATCTTCTCTTAATTAAAGTATATATAGTAGATATTTTTAAATAATATTATATTTTTATTATATTCCTAGTATATAATACCCTTTATTTATTTAGGAATATTTTTATTTAATTATTTTTATATAAATTATACCTTTCTTTAATTAATTTAAACTTTTACTATATAATAAGCTTTATTAACTAGTTTATAAGGTTATTTTTAGAATTTATTCTAGTAATTCTTACTAGATTTTCTTTTACTATATATTTATTAAAGTAATATATAATATCTATATACTTTATATACTTATAAAATATTTAATTTTTAGTTAATTCTAAGGTAGTATTATTATCCTTATATATTTTAAGTATAGGAATATTATAGCCTATTTTTAGGCTATTATTAAAATATTTTAATAAATTATAAAGGTAAATTCCCTCTTTAATAGCTTCTTTTAAAGCTATATATTTAGCTTTATAAGTACTTAAAACAGGTATTTTTTACTATTATAAGGACTAACTTATAGGGTTAAAAATACTCTTATTTCCTATAAATAAGGAAAATATCTAACTAGAAGTAGACCTTCTATTATTTATATTATTACCTTAGCTAGAGTTATAATACCCTATTATATATAATATATTTTCTCCTAAATAGTTAAATCTTTTATATATATTAGGGATTTTTAATAAATAACCCTATAGCTTATTTAACTCTTTAAAGTATTTAAAGCTAGAATTAAATATATATTTAGCTAATTTAAATATTAAAAAATATATATCTAACCTAGTTTTTAAACTAGTATATAAAAGTAACCTTATTTATTATTAAAAGGACTCTATTTCCTCCTTAGAGGCTTAATTTTTATATTATTTACTATATTATTATATAAGATTTTAAATTTCTCTAAAACTTTTATAGTATATCTATTTTAATTTATAGTTATAGTCTTATTATTTTTATCTATATTTATATTATTCCTTAAGAAACTATCTAGCTTTCCTTAAAAATTAAAGTTTATATCTTTAGAAACTAAATTTATTATATTATTTATATTATTTTTATTTATACCTAAAACTATTATATTATCTATATAATAAATAAATATTATTTATAAATTTTTATTTATAAATACTTTTTTATTATAAAGGTATATTTTAAATTTAACTTTATTTAATATATTAGTTAAATATTTATACTATAATAATAAAGCTTATTTAAAACTATATATAGCCTTTTTTAATAAAACTACTTTATCTTTATATTCCTAATTATTATATACTAAATTAGGTAATTTTATATATATTTTATAGTTTATATTAAAGTATAAAAAGGTATTTTTAATATTATAGCTTAATATAAACTACTTATTATTTATTACTATTATTAATAGTATATTATATATTTTTAGCTTATAAATAGTTAAGAAAGTCTTTAAAAAATCTATTTTAAAATATTACTTATAGCTATATATAACTTATCTAGCTTTATAATAAATAGTTTTTTCTTTATTTATTATCTAAGACTTTTTAATAATATTAAGGTTATTTATATATTTTTTCTTTAATACTTACCTTTCTAATAAGGTAATTTTATCTTTAAATAAAGAAGTTATTATATATAAATTTTACTTTTTAAAGCTATTTTTCTTATCTTCTATAGAGTTTATCTATAGTAATTTTTTAGAAGATTTTAGTATTTCTTATATATTTAAGGGTTTAGCTATAGTACTAGCTATTATAATAATAGAAGATTTTTTAAAAGAATTTAATATAGTATTTATATAGATATCTTTAATAGAATATATCTCTTTAAACCCTTTTACTATTATTTTATCTTCTATAAGTATCTCTTTTTAAATAGGAATATTAAGTATATTATTATTATTATTATTATTATTCTCTATAGGTACTTCTTCCTCTATAAGCTCCTTATTTTTATTAGATTTATTAAGGAATTTTCGTTTTAAAATCTATATATCTTATACTAATATAGGTTTATTATTATTAAAGTTCTATACCTTATATATAGTAGTTTTAAGTATATAACCTATTAAGAAGCCTTATTTATTTCTAACTTTTAATTTAGTTTTATATTTATTATTATTACAATATACTATAGAACCCTATATTTTTATAATAGAGATATTAGGTAATTTATTAGTTTTTAACTTATAAGGGCTTTTATACTCTAATAAGGTATATAGTATTATATTATATAAATATATAGAAGTTCTAAAAGCTCCTCCTTATAGTATATAGGGTAAATTAAAAATTATTATTAAACTTTAAACTTTATTTATTATAGTTAGATTTAATCTCTTTATTACCCTATTAGGCTCTTTTATATATATAAGGGTAGTATAGTAATATATACTATACTTTCCTAGTATTATTTTAAATCTTTTATTAATATATTTAGTTCTATTATTAGAAAAGAACTCTTTTATATATTTATTACTATTATTTTCTTCCTTATTTTTAAAGTCTTTAAAGGCTTCTAAAGATTTATCTTTATTTTTTAATAAATACCTATATAGGTATCTAGTTTTTTTATTAAAGAATAAAATATAGTATTTATATTTATTATATATAGGTAAAAGTAGACTACCTATATTACTATATACTCTTTTAAGGAAGTTATATTCCTTATTATTAAAGCTTTTCTTATTATATTTAGTTATATATTTAGCTCTTAAGTAAATATAGTACCTAAAGCTTTTAAAAGTATTTATAGGTATATTAACCTTTATTTTATTATTTTTTAGAATTTTTATAAGTAAGACTAGGCTTATATACTCTAAATAATAGTACTATTAGTATATATTATTTAAGGTAGCTATATTATTCTCCTTTATAATAGAAGAATTTATTTATTTTTTATTATTTAATATTTATACCTTTATATAATATAAGCTATTCTTTATATATTCTATAGCTATAAGCTTATTTATCTTTATAAAGTATAATTAAATAGTATTTTCTTTTAATTCTACTTATATAATATATCTTATAGTACTATAGCCTAATATATTAAAGCTTAATAAGGGTATATAGTAGGTATTTAAGACTTTAAGCTTATAGTTATTATTAGAGAATAATATATTACTTTCTTTAATATATTTAATATATAAAATACTAGCTTTACCCTATTTTACTTCTTTATTTATAGAATTTAATATTTTAAATAGTTTTTTATTATAAAGACTAATAATATTTACTCTATTATTTATAATAAATTTAATAAAAGTAATTTTACTTTCTATATAGTCTTTATTTTCTATATTAGTTATTATATATATATAAGGTATATAAAGTATATTTACCTATTCTTTAAAACCTAATAGGTTAACTTTTTCTAAATCTTTAGTTATTCTACTTATATTTAAGTCTTCTATAAAAGATATATTAGGATTTTATATATTAGTAATTCTTTCCGATTTTTTAGAATTTCTCTTTAATTCTAATTCCTTATCTTCTAATTTATTAAAATTTCTTCTTTCTTCCTCTTTAAGTTTAACTACTAATAAAAGTAGATTATCTATTTTTCTCTTTTAATTTAGCTTACTAGAATTTAGCTTATATATATAAGAATTTTCTCTCTTATTTTTCTTTACTTTTTAAAACTATAAAGCTTTATTAAGGTTAAGAAAATAGTAATTTTCTCTTATATAACTCTTTAAATAGTAGTAAGAGTATTTTTTAAACTTTAAAAAGTATTTTTATTTTTATTTTCCTTTAAATAATAGAGCTTTTACTAAAGGCTTTTCTTTTCCTTTAAATTTATCTATTAAATTAGTAAATAAAGTATTTATTATATAGTTATTAAAATCTTTCTTTAAACTTTATATAATATTTTATATAAATCCTTTATAATTTTTATTTAAAGAATTTAATACTTAAGTAATAATTACCTATTTAGTATAATAATTAAAGCTTCTTAAGTCTTATAAACTAAGAGATTAAAAGATTTATATTTAAGATATATAATAAAGTAGTAGTTAAGTAATATTCTAAATAGTATAATAATTACTAGCTAGTAAGAGTTATTTAAGAAGAATACTTAAATTAACTATTAAAGAGCTATTTTATTTTAATACTATCTACTAATAATAAATATATCTATATAGTCTAGTTCTTTAACCTAGCTTACTACTAGCTTACCTAGCTTATTATACTTCTCTAGTAATTTAAAGTAATTTATAATATTAGCTTACTAAGCTTATTATTAAGATTTAGTAATCTTTAGTAATTTAATTTAAATAAGCTACCTATATAACTATAGCTAGGTTCCTTATACTACTTAACTAGCTAGTATACTAGCTTTTAATAGAGTTCTATTCTAAATAAAACTAACTATTATTCCTATTTCTATTAAAGTTATAATATTATCCCCCTTCTCTATACTTCTTTATCCTTAAAGATTTCTAATAAGTTTTTATTCCTATATTATCTATTTTAGCTAAGTCCTTACTTTTCTTTATAGCGATTTTCTTTATACTAATAATATATTAGGATATATTTCTAAGCTTTATACTTTATATAAGATAAAATAATATTAAATACTTACTTTATTAATTAATAAGATAGGTTTTAAAGTTATACTATACTCTATATATAGTAAATAAAGGTAATTCTATAAGATAGCTAAGGGTTATTCTTATTATATAGCTTATATTTACTATAGTTAGTCTTATAATAGTTTTAATTTATCTTTAAATTCTAATTTATACTTTCTTTATTCCTTTTAATATTATTTCTAGCTAACTTTAATAGTATAATACCTTATAGATAAGAAGTATTATATTAAATAAAAAGAAAAGGCTATTAAAAGTAAGTTAATACTAGCTTAAAAATAGCTATAAGCTACTTAAAACTCTTTATTTTAGTATTAGTAAGAGTTAAATAAAAGATTAATCTATTTAGAGTATCTAAAATAGTAGTATTATAAGGTAGTTTTTTAAAGTTAAAATATAATCTATTAAAGATTTTAATTTTTAAATAAATTAAAGATTATAAAGAAGATAAAAGAAGTTAAAATTAATTACTCTATAGCTAAAATATTTAAATCTATTTTATTAGCTTATACTAGTAAAGCTTTTAAAGTAGTTAACTAGGGTTTTATAGTAGAAAATACTAATATAGATTTTTCTTTATAATTACTTACTAGTATTCCTAAAGTATCTATTAGTAGTTTATTAAATTCTTAAAAGGTTTTTATATATTATCTTTATTATTATAGTCTTTTTATTTAACTAAATATTTAATATTAATATTATATATTTTAGAATTTAAAATTCTTTTAACTTCTTATTCTTTTTTATTATTATTAAGTTTAATTTATATTTTAAATTATATATTAACTAGTATTAGTTTTAAAAGTAATATATAAAAGACTAGGTAGATTTATATTTTTATTAATAGTAAAAGTTTAAAGTTAGTATTTAAAAGTTTTTCTAAAATTTAAAATAATCTAATCTTTTTATAGTTTAGTTTATTATTAAATTATTTAATTTTAATATTTTTATAAAATAGATAGACTTTATCTTTTTTCTTTAAGGTTAGTCTTTTTAACTTTTTTCTATTAATATAGGTTATTATCTATTCTTATATAAAAAGTAGTTCTTACTAAAGCTCTTTCTATAGGTTTTAAATCTTAGTTACCTATTCTATTACTAATTATACTTCCTAACTAGAGATTAGTTTTTTATAGGTTTTTAGTTTATAACTATAGTTTATATAGAAAAGTAATATATTTATTATTCTTATATCTATACTATTATAGATAAACTATACTATAAATAGTAATTATATTTAATTATTTTATTTATAGTTAATATAATTATAAAAATACTATTTTAGAATTTAATTTAATTTTTTAGTTTATCTATTTATTTATAAGTAAAAGGCTATTAAAAGTTTTAATTTTAAACTAAATTATTTTATAAGTAATTACTAGAAGTTTAAAGTAAATACTATTCTTCTATTTAAAATAATTTCTTATAATATTCTATAGTTATTAATAATTATTTATAGAAAAGTATATATAAGTTTATCTATATTACTTACTTTTTTATAGAAAATAAAATATATATATTTTATAAATCTATTTATAATAACTAGAATACTATTATATTTTACTTTTATTATAAGTTTTTTTAAGTTTAGTAATTTAATAATAAAGTTAAGGTTAATTAATTACTATAGTTTATTAAGTATTAGTAAAGACTATAGTAAGTTATAAAGCTTATACTTAGTAGTTTTACTTTTATAGTATATATTATAATTCTAGATAACTATTTAAACTTCTTTTTTAACTTTAAAGAAGTAGTAGTATTATTTAATTTATTTTATAATTATTATAATTCTTTAATATCTATAAGCTAAAGCTTTATAGATCTTTTATATAAGTTTCTCTTATAGTTCTTTAAGTATAAAAAGCTATTTTCTTTAGTAATATATATTTTTATCTTCTATTAGTTATTCTTTAAGTTTATTAGATAGCTTTTAATAAGCTATTTTAAGTTTAATCTTTTATTCTAAGTTAACTTTAATATAGAATACTATTATTAGTTATTAATACTCTTAGAGTAGTAGGTTTTCTTTAAAAGTAGTTTAAAAAATACTTTATATCTTTAAAGGTATATCTTATAGGTAGTATAACTACTTATTAAGAGTATCTACTTTATTATTTTCTAATCCTTATCTATAAGTAATTTAAATATTAAATTATAATAGAAACTCTATCTATCTAATCTAATATTTATTAAGTTCCTTAATAATAGTAAAGTTAGCTAAGTTTTTATAGTTAGTAAATATTTATACTTAGTATTTTATACTAATAAAATAGTATTACTATTCTTTAAATACTTTAATAATTACTATTAGTTCCTTATTAAATATAGTATAGTTAATTTCTAGTCTATTAAACTTTTTTAAAAAGAAGGTAATAAAATATAGTTTTCTTTAGATATTATATTATTCTAATTATTCTTCTATTATATAATTAGAGGTATTTATTTTAACTTTATATTCTTTATTTAGGTTTACTTTAATTAAAATTAGTTTTAAAATAACTCTTTATCTAAGTTCTTTAAAGGCTTTCTATACTTTATTATTTTACTAAAAGTAAATAGTATTCTTAGTAAGGTTAGTTAAAGGAATTATAATTTTTAAATAGTCTTTAATAAACTATTAATAGAAATTAATAAATCTAAGGAATTCTCTAACTTTCTTAATATTAGTTAGTATTAGCTATTTCTTAATAGTAGTAATTTTAAATTACTATATTCTAATTTCTTTAGGTTAGATTATATATTTAAAATAGTTAACCTTTTTAATATAGAATATACTTTTCTCTAGTTTAATTAAAAGTTTTATATCTTAAAGTTTCTATAAAACCTTATATATATATTCTTTATAATTATTAAGTATCTTTAAATAAATAAGGATATTATCTAGGTATATAATAATAAAGATATTTAAATATTCTTTAAAGATATAATTAATTATAGCTTAGAATATTACTAATATATTAGTTAGCTTAAATAATATAACTATATATTTAAAATATCTATAATATATTTAAAATACTATTTTCTACTCTTTACCCTTCTTTATTCTAATTAAGTTATAAGCTTCTTTAAAGTCTAAAGCTATAAACTATTAGGCTTCTTATAATTAATCTTTAAATTCTTATATTAAGAGTAGTAAGTAGTAGTTTTTAATAGTAATATTATTTAGTTATTAATAATCTATATAAAGTTATAGCTTTTTATTTTTTTTAAATATAAAAAGAATAAGGTACCTAGCTAGTAATATTAATAGTTAAATATAACCTTTTATTAAGTTTTTATTAAAATATTTTTTAAGTATCTTTAGTTAAATTTTATTAAATTTATAAATCTTTATAAATTTTAATACTATTCTTTCTTTAAAAGGTATTTTATAATTCTAATTACTATATTTAAGTAGTTTAATATTAAATATAGCTATAAATAGCTTAGTATACTTATAGTATTTCTAAGATATAAACTTTTAAAGATCCTTTTTTACTATCTTAGCCTTTTATAGATAGACTATAAATCTTTAAAGGATTAGCTTAACTTATTTAATAAGGCTAATTTTATATACCTTTATTACCTATTATAAGGTTTCTATTAGTAAGGTAATCTAAACTATAGGTATTATTTTTTATATTTATTATACCTATCTAAGTTCTTCTTAGATTTTTTTAATTTATTCTTATATAGTTAATATAAGTTATTATTTTCTATTATTAGTTTAAAGTAAACTACTATTATCTAAGTACTTTTTAGTATATAAAGAATCTATAGTATTAGCTTATTATAAAATACTTTTCTATTATCTTATTAACTTATATATAGGTTCTATTAAGATCTATTTAAAGGCTAAGTCCTTCTCTTCTTTTTAAAAAGTAGTTACTAAGTTTATTTAAATATATACTTTTTAAGTACTATTTTTAAAGACTAAGCTTTATTTATTCTTATAATATATAATTATTCCTTCTACTAAGCTAATAGGGTTAGCTTAGTAGATTTAGCTAATAGTTTAATCTATCTAAAGGTTATTCTTTTTTAACTAAAGAATTCTTAAAATTAACTAATATTCTACTATTTTAGTAATATTTAAAATAAGTTATTTAATATAGTTAAATATTTATAATTAAAGATAATTAGTCTCTATATTAATAATACTTTATCTATAAATAACTTTTATTCTATTAACTATATTAAGTTTATAGAGTTTTATCTTTTTATATTAGGGGATTTAGTATTTATTAACTATTTATAAGGAAATAAAGTTTCTTTAAGTACTATTATTAATAAGTACCTTATATTTATAGATTTTAACTTCTATCTTTACTTTTAAATACTAGTAATCCTCTCTATTTATTATATATAAGTACCTTATATTAATAATTCCTACTATTTAAGGTTTTATAGATAGTATTATTTATTATTTAAGTATTTATTTAAGAGGTAGTAAATTTACCTAATATTATTTTTAATAATATTTTAGAATTACTATAGGCTCTTTATAAGCTTATTAATACTTTCTTATTATATTATAGGTTATATTAAATTAAAGATCTATCCTTATTATTATAGTTAGTACTATTCTTTAAGTTTATTATTTATATAAACTTAGTATAACTTATTAATATAAGTTCTTTATTTTTTAAATTATTAAAGATATTCTAAAGGTATTCTTAAGTTAAAGTAGAACTTTATATATTCTAATATCTTATATTATTACTCTAGAATCTATTCTTTAAGGTTATCCTTTTTATAGGTAGTTTTAATATTTTATTCTTATTATTATTAGAGGAACTAGTTATAAAATACTTTCTCTTAAATATAAACCTTATATTTATTATAAATATATAAAGTTTAAAAGATATTTATATATAATAAGTATAATAGATAAAACCTTTCTATATCTTCTAGTATCTTTACCTTCTTTTTTAAGTACTATATAGTTAGTATAAGGGTTTTACCTATTATAGCTATTATAGTAATATTAGTTTATAGAGCTAATAGAGGGGTATAGTCTAGGTAAACTTATAATTTCTCTTATTAAGCTTAAAATATAAGTATATTCTTTAGATTATTCTCTATTAGCTTAAGTTTTAATAGTAAGAGTATTTCTTATTCTCCTACTACTAGTATATATAACTTCTATAGCTTTTAGAAAAACTAATAAGCTCCCTCTTTATTTAATAGATATATAAAGTAATAATTATTAAAGTAGTTTATCTAGCTAATCTATATATATAGTTTCCTAATAATATTATAGACTATATTTATTAGTATTAGCTACTAATTCTACTTATTACCTTTATATATTTTATAGCTCTCTTTCTTATACTAGGTAAAGTATAATTTATTATAACTAAGTCTTCCTAGAGCCTTAATATAAGCTTATATTATATAGTCTTAATCTACCTTAAATAAGATTTATTTATCTATTAGGTATTTATCTAAATTCTATTTATAGCCTATCTATTAGTTATTAAAGTCTTATTCTAAATAAACCTAATACTAGTTATATACTACTATATTACTAATATAGTAAAAAATTTTAATCTTCTACTATTTTTTAGATTAGATAAAACTATTCTTAAAGTATATAATAATATTAGCTTATTTAAAGCTATTAGGTATAGGCTTTTAATCCTTCTTCTTTTTACTTTAGTATTCTTAAATATAATATTCTTTCTTACTATAGTTAAAATATTTAATATTCTTTTTATTTTTCTTATCTTATTATTAAGTAATATTAAGCTTTATAAATTTTAACTATTATCCCTATTAAGTTAATTAATTATAGTTATATCTTTAATTAATATTAAGTTTATTCTACTAACTATTATATTAGAACTATTTAAAAGTATTTCTATATTTCTTCTAGTATTTTTTAAAGAGCCTATTATTAAGTTTAATAGCTAATTTAATATACTATAAGAAGTTATTAAATCTATTATATCTAGCTAATTTATCCTTTATTTCTTTCTTTAATCCTTTATAAAATATAAAGATTTTAATATTATCTATAGAATTAATATATATATAGATTTTTTAGAACTCTACTATATAGATTAAAGCTAGGTCTTTTTATTTTAAATATAAGAGTTCTTTTTTAGCTTATTATTCCTTATTTAAATTTTAAAATAAAGTCTTTAAAACTTCTTTATAGTTTTTATACTTATTAAAGATCTTCTAAGTTTTATCTTTATATTTTTTAAATACTTCTAAGGTAATAAAGTTTATAAAATAAGGTTTAAACTATACTAAGGCTTTTTCTTTAAAGAATAAAGCTATATATATAACTTATTTTCTATTTAACTAGGTATTTATATAGTTAAACTATTAATAAATTTATACTTATATTAAGTATATTTAAAGCTAATCTAGGGTTCTATTATATAGAGTTAAGTTATTTAGCTTAATATTTTTCTTAATTATAATTAGAGTATTAATAATAGCTATAGTAGCTCTAAAAGTAGTAACTTCCTACTTAAGTTATTCTATTTCCTTATTTTATTATATCTACCTATTAACTATAATATAAAGTTATTAAACTTTAGTAATTAGTTTTTAAAGCTATTTAAAAATTAATCTTTAAATATTATTATTTTAACTACTATTTAAGGTATTTCTTTTATTATTATTACTTATAGTAGTATCTATTTTCTATATAAAGTTATATTAAAAAAGGCTATTATTAAATCTAAATATTATATAAGTTATAAAGGGATCTATATATAATATTACTTAAAGTCTATATAGTAATATATAAATAAAAGTAATTAAAATATAATAATTAAAGCTTCTTAGGTTCTATAAACTAAAAGATTAAAAAGTTTATATCTAAAATATATAATAAAGTAGTAGTTAAGTAATATTCTAAATAGTATAATAATTACTAGCTAGTAAGAGTTATTTAAGAAGAATATTTAAATTAACTATTAAAAAGCTATTTTATTTTAATACTATCTACTAGTAATAAGTATATCTATATAGTTTAGTTCTTTAACCTAACTTACTACTAGTTTACTTAGCTTACTATACTTTTTTAGTAATCTAAAGTAATCTATAATATTAGCTTACTAAGCTTATTACTAAAGCTTAGTAATCCTTAGTAATCTAACTTAGGTAAGCTATCTATATAACTATAGCTAAGTTCTTTATACTACTTAGCTAGCTAGTATACTAGCCTTTAATAGGGTTCTATTTTAGATAGAACTAACTATTATTCTTATTTCTATTAGGGTTATAATATTTAGGAAGTTTTATATTATTTATTTTAAGGTTTTTAGTTAATTATTTAACTTTATATAAATATTCTTCTATAATATTAAAGTTCTTTAAAGAGGTATACTAGAGTTATTTTAGAATAAGGTATTCTATAATAAAACTATTAGGTTTATATAAATCTTTTAGGGTATCCTAAGACTCTAAGGTTAAATTTTTATATTATATATATATAAGGGGCCCTTCCTTATATATTAAGTTATAGGAAGCTATAGTGATTTTTATAGGAATTTTTTAAAGTATAAAAACTCTTATTTTTAAAAGAAAAAGCTTATATATTAAGTTAAAAACTCTTATATAAGGTATTTAAGCTAATCTTTCTTAACTAAACTTTATATAATCTTTAACCCTTTTTATATTTTTTTTAAGTAAAGTATTTTTCTTAGCTTATTTTTAAAAATAAAAGTATTTCTAGTAGTTTTTAACTATTCTCCCTAATAGGGTAAAAATAATAAGGTTAAATTTTTTATATAGAGATAAATCTATCTCTAATTTATTTTTAGTATATTTATAATAAAGGTTTTTATAATAGTAGTAGTTAAATATTTCTTTAAAGATTTTTTCTTTAACTTTTTCTCTTATTATCTTTTTATATTTAATAGATCTATTAATAAGGAATATAAAAGTTTTTTAAATTATTTTATTAATATATTTTAAAACTATAATAGAGTACTTTAAGAGGTTTAGTATATTATTAAGTAGAATAGAGAATTCCTATAGTATATAGGAAAATTAAGTAAAATTTAAGGATTTAAAAGGTATTTTTATTAGAATTTTTAGCTAAGGATTTATATAGAAAGAATTTAAAAATTAATAGGGAATAGGTAGATTTTTTATTAGAGGAAAGGAATTTAAGGGTTTTTTAAAGAAATTTATATAAATTAAAAGATATAGTATTAAAGTTAAAGGTTAGGGTAGTTAAGGCTTATATAGTTAGAATTTATTTAATAAGATAATTTAAATAGTATTAGTTATATATAGGTAGATTATATATTAGTTAAGTAATTAAGGAGTGTTTAGAGTTAGTAATAGTATAGGTAGGTAGGTATAGCTAAGGGTAATTATTAACTTTATCCTAAAAGGGTATAGTAGATATATCTTAAATAGGAAGATAGTTAAGAGGACCTAGTTTAATTAAAGTTAGGGGCAGCGGCTGAGGGGTGGCTAGGGGTCCCTGCAGGGGTCCCTACAGGGCCCCTTATCGATAAGGCAGCCACACACCTACACCTTCTGCCCAAGGGCTGAGGGCCCTTCCTTCCTTCCTTCTTTTCTTCCTTAGGCAGACCTACTCGTAAAATCCATATAATTTGGTGCAAACTTCGAGCCCTTGTGCCGTGAAGCCTAAGTGACGTCTCAATTAAGTATAGTATTAGTAGGACCTAGTCTAATTAGATATAGCCTTTATTTACTTATCCTAAAGAGGAAAATAGCTCTAATTAGCTATAGTTAAAGGTTATACTAAAGGGAGGTTATATGTGGTTATATAATTAGTTAGCTAAGAAATACTATACTCTAATTAGTTAAGAATCTAGAACTTATAACCTAAAAGAAATAAGGGATAGATTCTCTTAACTATTAACCTATAGAAGGAGGGAAGGAGAGGTCTTATTTATTCCTATATTCGTTAGCCTCCAAATCCACACCAGATATCCATAGAAATCGAGAGAATCAGCAATATTCATGTGAAAGGCCCATCAAGTTGTTAGCCTACTGACGGAGGAAGAACCGTTAGAAATAGCGTATTTTTACAATCGCCGACTGAGCTGGGCCGAGGGAGTGCCTTGATAGCAGCTTCAGCCCGCGGACTTGATCGAGTCGGGGTCGGAGTTGTAGGTGCCGTTGCGGACTGAACACCAACCGAACGAGGTTGAATTGGAACATTGGGGCCGAGAATATTGCGCGCCGAGGATCGTGTCCTCTTCTCGTAAATCTGGCAGTCGGACGCGCTCTTCGCTTGACATCTCGAGCACGGCGGACCCTTCGAAAGGATATCACATTTGACCTTCCTCCGATGACATGTCAGGCAGGCTCGTCCGTCTGCGGCGAGGTTAATATGGGGCTTTCAGAGAAGACAAAGCAGAAACATAGGAGAAAGCCGAGATCGGTGCCATGCATACTGGTTCTTGATCTCTGAAGTGTTATGTCTGGTTGCGCCCTGCGACTGCGCCCTTCTGTCACCATTTCCGATGAATTGGCGAGATGAGGGGCCCAATTGCCGAGGTGGATACAAAGCTTGAAAAATATCAATAGAGAACCGAAGTTGTTCGATGCTGGGCGGAAGTTATGCTCCCTTGCACCGGCTTGTAGATGATGAAGGAAAAGCCGACTCGCGCTCGGAAGTTTCGTTCTAACGGGTTTTCTCGCTTCTCGGCAAGATTGACCAATCATTTCAATGGAAGACAGTGAGTCTGCCGCTTTGTCAGCGACTCGGTTTCTGGCCATGCTTCGAGGCTCGGCAAATGTGACCAATCGACTTGCATGGTTTAAGGGTGGGCCACACGAAAGAAATCGACAGAATAGTATTCAGTCGGTGGAAGTTTCAAGCAGTCAATGAAGCACGTAATGCGTAACGATGGGGATAAATAATAGCATTTGTCTTGTCTTTTGTAGTTCCTCCTGGGCTGGTTCGAGTGCAGGTCGACTCAACAACAGCATTTCCCGACAGATTGTGGATAACGCATCGACAACCCACCAGACAATATGGCCCGGGGTCTTGAAACTGAGCACCCCGACGGTGGCTTGGTTGAGAGACATGAAGTCGACTTTGAGGGCCAAGGAAATGTTTCCGATGAATCATGGGAAACCGAGAAACATAAAGTCGTTGATGCCACCAAGTTCTCTTCCGTAAGGAACTTCCATATTTCTACGTCTACCTAGATACCCAATTCTGGTTGTCATGGCTAACGGGTCCAGTTGCGAAAATTGCACATCGTCTGCGCAGGGTTCACATGCACCTTCAATGGTAACCTGGGGTCATCGATACCCTCCGGCGCTCTTGACGCGATCCGCGCCCAATTCGAAGTTACCGACCATATCCATCTCGTTCTTCTCAACTCGCTCTTCATGGTTGGCTATGTCATTGGCCCTCTCGTCTTTGCTCCACTCAGCGAGTATATCGGCCGCCGTCCAGTCTTAATTGGCACTTTCCTGGGATACCTTGTTTTCATGCTCGCCTGCAGCGGAGCTCCGAACTACCCTGCTTTGCTCATATTTCGTCTCCTGTGCGGAATCAACGCCGCCGCACCAACTAGTGTCCTCGGCGGGCTCTACGCCGATATCTTCGATGATCCTTCGATCCGGGGCAATGCAATGGCGCTTTACATGACGGTCACAACTATCGGACCCTTGATTGGTCCTATCATCTCCGGCTTTTCGTCCCAGATGTCATGGCGTTGGCCCTTCTGGATTGCGGGGATGATTGCGGCCTTGGGGTTGCCTCTTGTTCTTACGCTTCCCGAAACCTACGCGCCGGTCCTTCACAATAAAGCCGTCATGAGGAGGTCCAAGATGTACGGTGCAGATGTCGCGAGCGGAGAGCAGCTTGAGCTCAAGCCGTTCGACGTCCAGAAGATATTCCTTCGCCCCATTACCCTTCTTGTCACCGAGCCAATCCTGTTTTGTACCTCCGCGTATTTAGCCCTAGCTTACGCTGTTTTCTATCTTCTATTCCAAGCATATCCCGTCATTTTCCAGGACTTTTATAGACTCTCTCCAGCTATTGCTGGCCTGGCGTTCATACCGCGTAAGTCACGCTGACTCTATTGCTAAAAGCCAACTTCTTTCTAACAGGTCCACCGCAGAGGCCGTTGGTGTTATCCTTGCACTATTCATGTTTGCTGCCTTCACCTGGTATCATGATCGACAAACCAAGGCGGATGCCAGTTGGACCAAGAACCAGATTTACCGCAGACTGCCTCTTGCATGTATCGCGTCTCCTTGGTGAGCATCCCTGCCACATTCAAATCCGATATGGTGGCTGATTTGGGTTCTTAGCATGGTCATCTCCTTATTCTGGCTTGGATGGACTGTCTGGCCCTCGGTGTCTCCTATAGTGCCTATGCTGAGCGGCATCTTCTTTGGCTGCGGTTTTCAGATGCTTTTTATGGGCATGATCAATTATTTGACGGACGTATTCCGTCAGTACTCTGCGTCGGCACACGCCGCTGCCAGCATGACGCGATCCATTGGCGCGATTACGCTGCCCCTCGCAGCCAACAGGATGTACTCGGACGTTGGGGTTCATTGGGCGCCGTCGGTGTTGGGCTTCATTGCACTGGTGATGGGAGTGATCCCGTTCGTTTTCATTCGATATGGAGATCGCTTGGCACGCAGCAGTAGAACAGCACGTGAAGCTTTCGGTGTGAAGGATTGAACAACCCGCAGTCAGTCCTTCACTTAGAATTAGATGGCCTATCATTGATGTTTTATGACCATTTCTCAGATATTGCAAGCTCAAGAAAATCGCCTGTATTGCACACTCAACCGGCTGACTACCTAAGTACCCAGGTAGGTCCTTATGCCTCTTCCCGAGGGCCTGCCGAACATGGAAATCAAACCCCCTCCCAACCTTGGAAGGCTGAATGATTTCAATATCTGTGGGTCTGCACTTGAGCAGCAAACAGCTAGCAGAATGGAAATTCAATCAACCCTATTCATAAATCCGACTCTGTCATACACTGAAATTGCAGTGTGCAATGAGGATAGCTACTTGTGCTGGAAGCTCGGTCGCGTCCTATACATAGACTAAGCCGTTCGAATGTTTTCTGATCTCTGGCTACTGGCTCCGGCCCAACCCTGATATCACTTTCAGCGGGCCTATTAGGCGGGAATGACTCGCGCTGTGGCGTTGTCCGGCCGCCAAAAATTGCTTATGTTGGCCTTAAAGGTAAAGAAAGGTAAGCGGGCATGGGTACCGGAACGGAAAGTGGGCGACTGTTCGGGTTCTCGGCCGCGGTTGAACACTGGGACCGAACTGTTACTTTAAGCTTTATGCTTGCCAGGCAAGCATGACAGGAGAGACAAGGGATTTCTCCAGGAAATTTCACCGGGCCTCGCGGTATTATCCAGTGATGACTCGCAAGTAGCAGTCCCAACGTCCCGGAGTTGTCAATCCGGTAGAACCTTTACGCAGCGTCTAGGATCATACCTGGTTCAACTTTCAGCACAGAGATATGCATGTTTTCTTGTGGCAGTGCCGTCCACTATCTCCATATGCCCATACCCATACGACGGTCCTCAATTTTACCAAACCTGCTCTAAACTTGACTAATTCCCGTGGATCATGCTGTCCCCTATTTCGAGATCAGATGGTTCTACCACAGGGGAAGGCCCGAGGTGTGAAGTTTGAGCTTCCTGAAATCCCATAAAAGAGAGCAGTATCCTCGGGTTCGCATTCGCAAGTTGTTCGGTATGCTTTACCCACAATTTCCTTTTCACTCATTTTTGGCTATCGTCAGCCTCGCTCTTGGAATGCATTCTACAAGCCTCGCACTCGTTTCTGGCCTAGCCCTAGGTGCCTTCGCGGCTCCTTCGCAACCTCTTGCTTCGAGGGACACGGCCTGTGCTCCTTTCAATGGGACTTTCACCATCGAAAACTACAAATTATACCCAGAGAATCTCGACTGGGATCCTGTGCACTGCAAACTATACATCAGCGCCAACTTTAATGCCTCGGTGCTTGTCTACGACCCATACACATCGACCTACGACATCATCACTTTTGACGGGATCACAGACACCGATCCTTATCACGTGTCTGGCATTGATTATGATGCTTCAACTGGCTCTATTCTTATCTCGGCTAACAGCGGTAACCCCTTCGTGACTTCTGGCGCTGATATGACTGGCGCCAACAAAGTGATCCGATACGACACCGAAACCAACACCATCACCTACACGGCTGACTTGGCCGACTTCTCCGCTCAGCTAGTCGCGGGCAGCCAAACTGGTGGCGGCTTTCAAGACTTTGCCGAAGACCCATCAGGGAATTCCTATGTTCCCAATGTCTTCCATGTTCCCGCTATTGCCAAGGTCACGAAAGACGGTTCGGTCTCCTCCTGGTACATCGGGGAACCGAGCACCAGCTCTTCATACATCTATCTCGGCATCATTTATCACGAAGCGACAAACAAGCTTATAGCCACTGCGCCATATCTTGGCACTTTTGTTTCCTTCGACGTCGGGTCCGATTCTCCTGCGCCGACCAACATCACCATGAATGACCGGCCTGTCGACGGGTCGTACCCCGGCCTCGAATGCGACGGCCTGATCAACCCTGCCCGATACAACCGTGATGTCCTCTTATGTAGCGAAAATGGGCTACAGGCCATAACGTTGTGGGCCACTACGGACAATTTCTCCAGCGTCAAGTACATTGGCCAGGTTGCAGATAATTCGACGACTGGCATTGCAACCTGGGGTAGTCCGACTGCGACAGTGGAGACTGGAAATGCCATTTACATCTCAAATGAGTATTTTCATGACATGAATGAGTTTGATGTGGCTGGAAACAGGAGCAGTTTTCCATTCGTGGATGCCACGGTACAGTTTGATGCAGTTGTGGCTGCCGCTGGGTTCACCGTCATTTCAGCTTAGACTTCTCAGTTCCTAGGCGCAGAGACAAAATTATGAAATTATTTCGGAAATATTCCCGGCCATGTGAGCTCATTAGTTCAATACTGGCTGACTTGAGACGTCGGGTCCTTGAAATTTCTTCAAGTCTGGCAGTCTAGCTTCATTGTCGCACTATTCAGTCTCTCTAACCACCCCCTCCCCCAAGAAACATTTTTTTTTGTTTCCCTATGAAACCGCTTCCTAAATTCCTACGAAATCATCTTCTACGAAACGGCCTCATAGAGACGACCCTCCTTGAGACCATCCTTATGGGAGAACATCTTATAGGATAACATCTTAGAGGATAGCCTCCTAGAAGATGATACGTCGTGGTCCAACTGGTAGGTCAATTATAGGCGCTCTATCACAATATCAACTTTTTCTCTGAAGATGTGGTGGTTTAATGGTGATAGAATTCTTTATGGTCAAGAGATCAAGCTGTTGCGACAATTCAAACACTGCGCTCCGCACAACCTGGCTGGAATCTCTATAAAGACCGAGCAATATTCAGGTTTGTCAAGAAAGGTTTGGATAATTGACTGGTTACACGACAAGTCACGGAGTACTGCCGTTTGAATCATTTTGGTCCATAGGACTGCATCAATCTCGGTGCCGCATTCATGAATCCAGCTCGCATCTGGATGGTGTCAATCTTTCAATCGGACATGATCCTCAATGATAGCCAGCTAACAGTGGCCAGCAAGTCTTTCACAAGTAGATAATTAGACTGTCGGTAGATGAAATCCTATAAATTGCTTTATGTTACCCACACACCTTTCACCAATGTACCCCACCTTGCTGGTAGAGACGCATGTTCAGCCAATCCCCTCGGAACAGGCGGGCATCTTTGTCCGCTGATGTCACTCGACCCGGATAAATGTAATTTAGACTTGGCTTGTTCATAAATGTAGCCTTTGAACGTAACTTTCGGACTTGAATGTAGACGCCGACTCGGATGGGCCGCGGAAAGAGCACGCCTGGTAATTCCTGGAGATTGAAGACCTATTCCGGCTGAGATGATCCATCCTTGCCACTGCTGATTTGGGAAACCATGTAACGCCAGAAATGAGCTATAGACTTTGGTATGACTTGTATTTAAGAGACAAAATGGACAAAGAAAACACCAAAATTGTTGGACTTGTGTTGCCTGTCTTTATTGTGAGGTCCAGAGATCCAACCACTTTTCAGCACGATTGCCTACCTGGGTAGCTAAGATGCGTCTCCGAAGCTTCAGCCTCCTCGCCATATTCACCACCTCGGCAGCCGCGGCCTTGAATAAAACCGGTTCAACCTGTACTGTGACTCCATTGGCAACGGGCAAGGATGACACACCCCAGATCCTCGACGCATTCAAGCAATGCGGTCAGAACGGCAAAGTCGTTCTGACAGAGGGCCTCTTCAACATTGGTCAGGTGATGCGAACAACGGACCTGAACAACTGCGACATTGAGATCTACGGAACTCTCAAATGGAGCTCCGATATTCAGTATTGGTTGCGTAACAGTATCAGCGTCACATATGCCGGTAGATCGACCTCATGGCAGCTGGGCGGCGTCAACATCAGCCTGAGGGGGTTCGGAAAGGCCTTATTTGATGGTAATGGTCAGCTATGGTATGATCAGAATAGGAACCAAGGGAACCAGAACGGCCGACCCATCAGCCTGACCCTTTGGCATGCCAAGAACGTCCTGGTGGATGGAATTACATGGAGGCAAAGCCAGTTCTGGTCAGTTTCATTCGTGGATACTGTGCGGACTTTGAATGACTGATGTGACAACAGGCATACTTTCGTCGCATACTCGGAGAATATCACCATGAATAATCTTGATATAAACTCAACTTCAAACAGTCAATGGTCAACAGTCAACACAGATGGAATCGATACTTGGAACTCTAAAAACGTGGCCCTGAGCAACTGGTGAGCATTACTTTTCACCTGTCACGGATCCCTTCCTTTTATATTTTAGAATTTTCTGGAATACAAAACTTTAGGACTCGTAGCAGGACTAACGTCACCATCAGGACCGTTACCTGCGGCGATGTAAGTTTCTAAATCCTAACCAACCATGTTCTCACCATCATAAACGCTTGCTGAATTTTACGATTTTCACTGCATTAATCAACGCTATGCTCTTCAGGACTGTATTAGTATGAAAGGGAATTCGAGCAATGTTCATGTCAGCAACGTCGTCTGCCATGAGAGTGGTGCCATGTGCATAGGTACTGACATGTGTTTCATCCCAGCTCCATCTTAAGGCTCTACTGATTTTGTACAGGCTCCATAGGCTCGAACCCATCTCAACCCGACTATGTTGAGAACGTCTACTACGACAACGTCACCGCATTTCATAGCAGCAACGCCGCATGGATCAAAACATATTCGGGCCAGGGCAGGGTGCGCAACGTGACCTTTGCCAACATGCGGTTCGATAACGTCAACCAGCCGATATACATCACGCCGTGCATCTACAGCGGTTCCGGATGCGATAGCTCAAGGCTGAGCATCGAGGACATCCGGTGGGTGAATATCACAGGTACTAGTAGGTATAATGTAGCAGCAGGGATACACTGCAGTGCGGCGGCGCCGTGCAAGAACCTTAGGATGGAAAATGTGAACATAACCCCGCTGAAGGGCGGCAAGGCAAAGTGGCTGTGCTCCAATATTCAGAACCAGCAGTCAAGTGGGATTCCGTGTACCGAGAGCTGCCCTGCAAATTGGCCCCAGCAGTTGAATGGCGACCGCTAATGATGGGTTGAAGTGCTAGAATTGTCAATAGCTTCGTCGTGTTGTGTGTGAGTACCTACTGATATCTCATCCAAACAAAAGTTATCTTTCTAGTCATTTATCTCCCCTTGAAAGTTGTCTCGCCTTAATTTGAAACGGAGTGCAGTAGTTCTCCTGCGTAAGACCACAAGCAAATCGGTCGACTTATATCGAGCTAGAAGCAGTTGCTCTCAAAATAGGGCTCCAAATCGCAGTGTTCACTTTCTGTTCTACTGGGACCATTTCCATTTGACACAGATCATGAGTGAGCTTACAGCACCTCCAAGGGCGCTTGGCTCACGAACCATGTTCCGTTATTTGTGTCCACCGTGACATTGGTCTGCTTCGTATCCCCGCCCTTCAAGCTTCCACTCTCCACGAGGCCTCCGGCCACCGGCCTCTGCAGCTTGTTCGCGCCCGCCTCAACCGTGAAGTTAGCAATCGGGATCTCCCACCCATTCCTGCTAACAACTGTAGGCAGACCGAAGTAGTTTGCGCTCAGTTTCTCGGACGAGATGTGCAGCTCGTAGTAGCCTCGGTAGTATAGGTCCTGCCATTGCAACTCCTCGTTGGCGGTCTGCAGCCACGTGGAGGCTTGATATGCCCTCTCGAGCGTGATGTTTGCGCCGTAGGGGCAGGGAGAGGTCACTGCTGACCCAGCGAACTCGACACCGATTGAGCCCTCACCACTGGCCGAGTCATATCTTTCCTCGCCAAGCCACACGAGATCCGAGACCCAGGACGCATGGGAATCGCCAGCCAGGAAAATATTGTTGGAAATTCCGTTATTATAAAGGTGGTTGAATGTCCTGTTTCGGTTTGATTGGTACTGTAATAGGCGTTGTCAGCTTTCGTATAGGACTCTGGAGAAACGTGGAAAAGATACTGCCTGTGCGAATATCCAGACTGGACGTGCAAGGAATTCTGGAAAGCGACTTACCCCATCCCAAGCGTCATTGTTAAGTGGACTCTCATCGCCAAATGCTATGGACTGGTTGACCCGACTGAAAACAATCTGGCTGCCAATGATGCGCCACGTAGCACCGCGCTTGGAGGAGGAAGATAGTTGGTTGTAAAACCAGTTCTCTTGTCTGGATCCCATGAGCGACCGGCCAGCGTCCTGGGAAATTGCGTGGACATAGTCTGTGTTCCAGTACAGGTCCGTGATAGACCGATCGTACTGCCTAGTGTCAAGCATGATGAGGTCCGCCAAGTTGCCGAGCTTGAATGAGCGCCAGATGCGCAAGTTGTCGTCCATCTCGACTTGCCGAATCGGCATCCACTCGACTATGGTGACGTTAGCCTTGCTACGGGACCTAAAGTGTTGCATTCTGAAGAATCTTCAAACCATGAAAGACTGGGAGGCTCACAATAAGCACGGACTGCGTTCATCTTACGCTGGTCCACGGACACACCGCCGTCTTTGATGAAAGAGTCTTCGGTATTGTTCAGCTCGGAGGATCCGTCCCGGTAGGTGTTATCCGCAACCTCATGGTCATCCCAGACCGGAATCCATGGGAAGGTCTGGTGGCTGGCGAGCAAATCAAGGTCAGTGCGGTAGGTGGCGAGGCGCTTTCTGTAGTCATAGAGACTAAAGATTTCCTTATCCGGAAGAGGCACTCTGCCTATGCTCTGGCCATAGCCGTAGTCCCCGTTTTTATATTCGTAGATGTAATCTCCCAGGTGGATAACATAGTCGACCGAGTCTTTCCGGACTGGATTGCCGTATGCGTTGAAGAATCCAAACGGAAAGTTTGAGCACGAGTAGACGGCGATTCCGATCTCAGCTACGTCGTCATCCTCGTCTGGAGTTGTCTTTGTCCTCCCCAGGGGACTTTTGTTGCCAGACCCACAGACATTGAACTGGTACCAGTACGTGGTAAATGGCTCCAGGTTCTTAGCCTCGACCTGTATTGAAATTCGATTTGCGTTAGCACTCATCATCCCACTTGAGCAGTTCTGATCCATCTAACCTTGACAGTGTAATCAATGTCTGAGCTAGTATAAATAGTGCCCGAGTCTACCACATCTCCAAGCTCTTCATCTGAGGCGACCTTGTACTCAACACAAATCGGCGCCTTGGACAAGGAAACATATTCCTGGGTGTCGTGGTTGTACAGGGGCACGTAGCCGGAGACAGTGGCGTTTGATTTGTCGTTATCGAGGACAGGGCTGATGCGCGTCCAGAGGATAACACTGTCTGGGTAAGGGTCGCCTGAAGCAACGCCGTGGGTGAAGTTCAGCGTGGCTGGATCCCACGGACTCTGTGGATCATTTCTCTTCACCACCCTGTTGATCGAGACACCGAGAGATGGGTGGTGCTCAGAGGGGCTGCGGTAGTTGATGTTCGACGTCCAAGAGGCTTGTACAGCCCCGGCGAGAGCGAGTAGGCCAGTGGTTTGAAACCTCATCTTGTCGACGATCGCAGAGAGAGCGAGTAATGGGACCGCACGACCACACAGTCGGATCAAACGTTTTGGGACCTGGCGATATCAATCGTCTTATATCCGCACCCGTCGTCCGGTTGGTCTACATCATCAAGTAGCATTGCGTCTGCCAAAGGGAACTGCTGGCCAAGCTTCATCCTTGCCTTCCCTGCAGACCATGTCCTCCCAGTGCGTTGCTAGCCCGTGGATCAATCCTGTTTGACCAATCAGGCAGACTCGATTAGGCATGCTTGCAACTTCTTGGAGCAGGCGAGGGGCGTGAACGAGAGGAGACCTAGCAGGTCGGCGAGGATTTGTCTGCTTTGGCAAGAGTGTGCAGTGGACCGGAGAGGGGGAAGGACCAGGATGGCTACTGGTCGTCGTCATGGTCCTTGTGCTAGACCGCGTCGCCGGCTCACCCGAGGCATCGAAGCTTTCCAACGCCGAACAGCGTGCCCCGATTGACGCGTTCCATTGGCTCCCGGCGGCTCGGTTACATCGTTGCGCTCAAATGGCCTTGGCAGGCACGCCGGTTCATCGACCAGGGCCCGGGGCTTATCAAATCTCAAGGATGTCTGGTATTCTGGATATAATTCTCCAGACCAGATTGTCCAAATACCCACTTAATACTCAAGTGTAATTACACGATTATGGCTTGCTGTGCGTCACCTTTCAAGGGACACAAAAATGGCATGCACCCGAGGTCTTGGGGGTTCAGCCTCTCCTACCTACTTAAGTAGGTACCCCACCTGGAACCTTGGGAACTTGGAACCTTGGAAGCCAGCAGTCGGCATTAGCTCCAACACCAGGGTTGGGCTTGTCAGGTGGCCAACAGTTTGATGTGGACGCCGGTTCTACTTTTTTCATAATGACACCTTTGACAAGCAGAGGGAGGTGAAACAATGCAGAGCTAATAATTGATTCTTAGGTTCTTGTGGACGTGTCTAGTGTCCAGTGTCTCGAATCCCCCATGATATAGAGCTGACCTCTGACACATGACTTTGCACGCAAGGTAATAAACCATTGGATTATATACCTTGCGCCAGCGGATTGGAAGGTATTGAGAAGTGGGGTTGTCTTGTTCCTTCGACCCCATTTCGTGGCTGAAAAGATCTGAAATAAGTGACTCTACGCCCCAGCACGCTTGTGCTTTCCCACAGTGTTCCAGGCAGATTGTGACCAGAGCATGACCAAAAATGTTCTGTCCCTCTTCCCTTCAACTCCATGTAGGCGTGGCAGAGGCTGGAGCTCGGGTCTCAGCAAGCCCACGAGAACGTCGGAACGCGCCGAGGCCAAGACAAAACTTGCGCACGCATCAGTGTTGTGGCACCTGAACATGTAGCCCAATCGGGTGCAAAGCCCCTCTGCGAGATCAATGTGCGTTAGAATCCTTTTTATGTAGCTAAATATAGTTGTCCATCTTTCATCTCATGCCGATGGAACCGCGTTGTGAACGAGGCTCCAGATCTAGGTGAGCGTGGAAGGTCTAAGGCATCTTGTTATATCGAAATCATGGGAGAAGAATCTAGAAGAAAAATGCATTCAGCATTCAGTCCCGCCACGGTCTCAGCTCTGCTGGGAGGACACATACGAGCTGCAGCAAACCTTCCATTGCCTGCATTGTGGCTTGCTCCGCCACGGCTGGGGAATGCACCAAATCGTCCCACCGCCTGCGATTTGCCCGTGTACCCGGGATTCTGCCCTTGCACGCTTCCACCAATGCTGCCCGCCTAGAAACCTTTCTCGTGTCGTAGACCGAAAGCAACCCGGCCCAGCCAATAACGGCTGTCGCCGGCAGAGGCTTTCTTGATCCCCAGCCCTCAGTGCCGTGTGGGGACCCGACCGAGAAGCAGCTGGCCGGCTCATCGCAATGTGTCGTGGCGCGACTTTTCCTTTTTGCGCCCGAGGTCATTCGCGAAGGATCGCCGTAAGGCCGTACCAACGCTCTGTTCTGGCCCCACTGAATCTATCTGAGGCAGCGTGATCCCGCATGCGTTCAGCCACTATCACCGACCGCAGCAAGTACGGTTCCATACATGCTGCACTGCGCGATGAGGTCAAGTGAAGGCGTCGCTGCTTCTTTCTCACAAGGTGCTAAATAAGGACGGGAGATAGCAACGACGTTGTGTCGCACAAGAAATACGAGTGCGCGTTCGTCGTCTGTCTGCCCCTCCGAAGGCTGATCAATGTCCATGATTCATAAACGCTGTGCCCCGGGCGCAATGACAGTCTTGTACGCGCCTTCTGGGCTGGAATTAAAAACCAAACTTCAACCCCAAATTTGTGATCATCTTCCTGCTTCTCAGTTCACTGTCGAAGTTCACTCGCTTTCATTCCTCGACATGTACCTCAGAATGCTCACCAGGAGCAACGAGTCTGGCCAAAATGGCAACCATACATTAATAATAGCCGTCGGAGCTGGAGTCGCAATCGTCATCTCTGCAATACTCGTCGGGCTGAAAATCGTCGAGCGCCGATACAAAGCCAAGCGACGTTTCAGGGAAGCCCAATTACGAGATCCTACCCTAACCTGGGATGAACACGACCGCAGATGCAAACTCACGCGCTCGCGACTCATGGTAGAGGAGGAGATGCAACGGCACAAGATCATTCGAAAAACCCAGCAGAGTCGGGCATCAAATCGGATCGACCCTGACCAAGCAGGCAACATGTCGACAAGACCGACCCGATCCCGTTCGAAGACATGGCATGGACGAGCAAAGAGTAACAATACAAACGTCGGAACTGGACTGCAAATGGAAGAGCGGTGTCTAGATTGGGGGTCCGCAGAGGCACACGTCTTGAGGACCTTTCAGGTATTGAATGGAAAGAAGCATCCGTCTCACAGCCCGCGGAGGAGTGAAGATGATGGGAATGTGCCTCGAAGACCACCGACCATACGATTGAAAACACCGCCACTGTTTTCGCACCCCATGTTCCGAAGTACGGAAGATGACGCCCCAAAGCACTTGAGCCTTCCTACGGAGCTGCTCCGTATGCATACTGACCCAGGGCCATCTGTCGGTCCGACTATAATATCGGAGAAGTCGCACGGCGAGGGTCCATGAGCCACCAGACAGGTTATGAATCAATATTTTGGAGACTGGCTGGCCAGTAGGGCATTGAAGAGAACTAGTCTGAATTTTGGTTTGTGATTGACTGGAGTTCACATCAGTGTGACGAGCGTGCCAGCTAGCAGGCAGTCCACTACTTAAAGATTGATAGTGTAATTGTTCAGCTCAGGTGCTTGGCTACCTAGGTATTATGTGTTACTCTCGCTTTCAGGTGGTCGAGTAGACCAAAAGGCTCAACGATCCGCAATGGCTAGTGGCCAAACTCAGAAATAAGACCTTCATCATGCCTCAAAGTTTCTGGTAAGCTCTTGGAAGCGTATCCCGGTATGTTGTTATTTGGTCACCTCCAAGAAGGATCCCGTTACCTCAACCACAAGTTATCAGGTCTAGGCAAATGGTTATTCTCGAGAACTAATAAATTTGAAACCCAGTCCTTGAGCTATTTGTTGGAAATGGTCTATGTATGCGTAACAATCCAGTGAGGTTGATAAAACTGCAATCTTGGATTGTGACCCTTAAAGACTACACCCAGTATCATTCTTCTTGCGCACTAATTCTGCAGCGATGCCAGGCGCTCTTTGCAGACCTCTCTAAAACTCTTAGGCTTTCTCAGTGTAAGTTTCTGAACATCATCTGATATGATCTCAAACTCTCCCAAAGCTGTTGCTTTTGTGAAAGATACCATGTCGGAGCTATTCCAGGGGTTTCCACTTTTGGTAGAGAAGTTAGCTAAAAGTTAACACCGACTTCTGATTTCGCGAACGGTAACAGCTGCCAATGCTTTGCCTTGATGGCCTGAATCTGAGTAGCGGCTGGTATTCACTTACTTGACCACAAGCCCATCTATAGGCTCCCTTGGGATCCCCATTGCATCGAATATGGCGAGCTGCTCGTCGTCGGTCAGAGGCTCGTAAAACAAAGTCTTGCCGACAACTTCTCCCATGGTTCTCGCGGCGTCTGCCCAGGATAAGAGCTCGGGGCCTGTTATGTGATATGCTTTGTTGCGATGGGGGGGAGGATCCGCAAGTATATTAACGGCGGGCCCAACGCAATCGTCTCGGCTTATAAACGCCATCTTGCCTTGTCCGGCATTCACCCGAAGCACTCCCGCCTTCAAAGCCGAGGGGCCAGCTACATCGGTTAGGGCCTCCGAATACTGCGCATCACGCAGTGCTGTCCAGTAGAGGCCGCTAGCGCGTAGCATTTCCTCTGTGAAATAAAGTCAGATTCCCTGTGGCAAAGACAGAAATGGCTGAGGCGGCTAACCGGTGGCATGATGCTCTCTTGCAACAAGGGCGGTGGGATTTTCCAAGTGCGCAGACAGAATCGACGTATACACAATGTGCTTTATGCCTGCCTTGACAGCGGCATCTACGGCTGCCTGGTGCTGCGGTAGCCTTTTTCCGGCCCTGCTGGTACTGATGAAGAGCATGGTTTCAGCCCCGGTGAATGCCTCCGCAAGAATGTCTACAGGATCATCGAACGAGCCCTGCCGAATGGATGAGCCTTGTGAAGCATAGTCTGAGAGCTTTGCTGGATCTCGGGTCAGAAGAAGCAATGAGGAAGCCGGCACCCCTTTCGCCAGGAGCCCGTCGATCGCGAGGCGCCCATACTTCCCCGAAGCTCCGGTGATAAGGATCTTGTGCTCGACGCTCCCCATGATGATTGTCCCCATTCAACAAAGCCGAAAGAATATTTATGGGGTTCGATTGATTTCTTCAGTGCTAGACGCGTACCGAGAGATCAGTCTTGTGGAAAGAGGGTTGTGTTTACGGTTCAAAAGTGTCATTTTGAATGCCTCTCAGTTGCTTCGTTCTACGTATCAGAGTGACGCGTTGTGGAGCCGACCCACATTATTGAATCGTGGTGCCGTACTCTCGGGCTTTTGTGCTTACCGAGCTGCCTTCCGAATGCAAGTTTGAGGCAAAGAGATGAGCAGCCAATGAATCCATCTCGTTCTGCCATAAATGCTGCACCAAGTTCTGATTCGTGTGAGAGGAGGCAGAAACACACGAAACAAGACTCATTGATGAATCAGTGCCCAGGTAATCTTCCCGCGGCAGATCTACCGCTGCTCCATGGTTCCCGCTGAGATGGCACTCAGGAATTGACGACAATGCCTAGCGATTTAAATTTTTGGAAATAATAAAACGCTTGACCATTCCAATCGACAGTCGTAGGCTATCCCGAGCGGCACCGACAAAGAATCTTGGAATTTCAATCAGCAATGTCGTGCGCTAGGATTGTTAATTATAATTAACAGGGCCTTGCAAATTCATGGGATCCTTTGACTGGCATTGTAAATTCGAATTGATAGTGAATTATTTCATTCCCGAATTTATGCGAGAAGAACAGTCATGGCTTCGGAGAACCTTATGACATATCAGGTAGGCCTTAGAGTGGAATCCCTGCAGCCACCTTCCTTGGAGAAGAGCACGAGCCCGGCATCTGAGGGCGCATTTGTGGTATCGTCATTCAAACTTTGAGTCTGACCAAGTCGGTGGATGCCTTTCTTTCATGTGGTATAGTCTGACTGCTAACTTTGTAATAATCAGTCTGTGAACTGGTATATTACGTGTCAATGCAAATTCGTCACTCCTTGTCACAAGAGGGCCAAAAAGATAACTATCGTACCTTCCTACCCGGATGTATATATATATATATATATATGACATATTGTCCACCTGCTTTAGGTTTTAAATTCAACCATCGGGTCTCACTCTGAGCATTAATCATTGTTTGAAGGCGCCATAGATGACTTTGGATGTATATGGAATTAGAACGAAACACCAGAAATCATCTGCCTGAAATGCATTCCATCGAAGAGCCTTGGCTGTCTACAGAATCTTGTACAATTTCTCTGGAAGTGGTGAGACGAAAGACTCTTGGCTCTTCATAAAATTGGCCTTCAGTCATGGTCTTACTCGTGTTGCTCCACTCCATGACAACTTATTTGGTGGTGATCAATATTTCAAATACTTTCTTCATCCATATCAAGCAGTCACTGCGAAAAAATCGAATACTATATAAGAACGATGTGGCTAGCACTCTTGACCCTCAGCATCTTCCTGCTCAACATCAAATATTTTCATTCTCACTTGTCTTTTCTATTACGTTTCAAAACACTCGCGAATCCGCGATCATAGAGTGAAAGAAGTCACCGGGACAGACGTGATCATTAACCAAAATTCAGACTGGTCCCCACGGAACATTATGGCCGGCCGAGGAAACTACCACGATCCTGCCCCAAGTGACCCCCCGGAATGGCTAAGTCCTGAGGGCGAGCTTTTTTCCAACACAGAACCCCCACTCTAGTACGAGTTCTCTTGATTTAAACCCCCCATCCATCCACATGCATCAAATTGTCAGGTATTGATATCGTGTCGCATAATAGCAGCCAGGCCCAGTCTCAGCCCACCGGGAGAGGCAGCATCATGTCCAATACTGTTGCAGGCAATATCTCGGAGGGGGAGTAAGTATTATGGGTAGTATGCCTACGACAAATCTTTCTGTTCTGCTAATCGCAGCGACTCAAGTTTCGTGCGCCAGCATTTCGTCGGGTCCGCATCTCAACAGGCCGCTGAGGATAGACAGCAAGTACGACAAGTACGAACGGAGGACTCTATCGAAGACGCAGCGGCAAGCCCTGTCTGGCGTAGAACATACGAACATGTACAAGATCAGGTCGCATTCTCCACCCACTATGCCGATGCGAACGAGGCACGCACGCCTCCCTCCCAGCATTTGTACAGCTCTGCTTCTGCCACTGGGTCTGGCTCCGGCTCCGGCTCCGGCTACGGCTCTGTTCCGTCTTCAGGGCGGGCCGCAGCTGGGCCTTCCAGGGCAGCAAACATCGGTCCTGGGTACCCAACCGGGGACATGGACGTGGATGATCTTCGGGCGAGCAGAATTCCAGCTTCCGTACGCGGATCAAGTCTCAAGTCATCAAGAACAAGACCTCATAGACCTGATACTGCATATTCTAGTCATCACGGGTCATCTCGACATGGGCAGTCAGCCCATGCGTCTCAGATTTATGACACATATCCTGAACGGCTATGCCATCATGGCCAAGACTATTCGGGCCAAGGTCAACAGGAGCAATACCCCATGGAGCAGTATCCTGTTCAGGTATATTCCCAGCAGTTGCACAACTATCCTCTGGCGCCCGAACCTGGGTCACCATCACTTGAGCAGCAATACGTCGCACCGTCCCCGAGCCGGCAGGGCACGCATTCTTCACATGGCCGAGGTCATTCTGGTGGAGCTTCCAGTGGCACCGGGAAGTGTTGTGTTATTTTGTGAGCGTGTTTTACATGGAATTACGACTAGGGCGTGTTCAGAGCACTTGACCATTTCGCGACGGGTTTGTGTGATACCACAGAAGCAGGTTGAAGTGCCGAAAGATTCAGCGGTGAATTAATGAAGATGGCTGATAGCGATCGTGGTAGTTTATGTTGGTTTAATTTGACGTCCTGTTTCTGTTGTGCCCTTGTCTCAGGTGCTCGCCTATTCCTCAGAATTTAGGGCCTAGGCACTTTCTCAAGACCAAACCGAATCTTCCAGTTCCCATCACCGAGTTTCCCACCGACCGAACCACTGTGTTTGTTGGATTTGAGTGAGACGTTAACGGAAACGTCACCGCCGTCGTCCGTAAAGGTGCTTGGTGCACTTTCAACAAGCAGCAGAGTAGCTCCCGATGCTCCACCGTCCACAGACTCTAGCACTCCAATCGACCATTTGAATGCTCGGCGACCTCTAGGCTCTTCGACTTGTGTTCCCTCACTTCCGTTGAGTGCATCATATGTCGCTTTGAGCGTGTCAAACAGAGCTTGTCCTCGAACGGAGATGGACAGCTGATGGATTCCCAGCGCGCCCGAGGGGTGCTTAACGTTGTGTTCGACGTGGAAAGGTACCCTGTTCTCTCTAGGTGTGCGATCTAGACACCAGAAAGGAGCTTCCCCACCGACAAACTCGTCGACGCCGGCTGCCTTGTCCAGTTCGGGTGACGAAATTGCCCACTTCAGCTCGGTTCCATCAGGCTTGATCCTGCCTCCCGGTGTAGGACTGGTATAATGTATGCCTGTGCGTGCGGTCTTGACCCTCTCTCGAATGGTGTCTAGGTCATCCTCTCGGTGCAGTGTGTTCGCCCAGTCAACAATATGGCCGGAGCGCCTCGCGCCCCACCTATGAGACTTCCTCTCCTCTTCTTTGCCGGGAACGAACGCGATCATTTCAAAGTAGACACCATCTTGAAGGAGAACCAATTTGTTGGCCGTGACGCCGTCGGCATGTTGCCCACCCTCTAGGACCGTGCTGATAGTGACGTTAGCCCTGCTACGGGTCCTAAAGTGTTGTATTCTAGAACATCCCAAAACATGAAAGACGAGGATCCGTAACAGGTGAAAAGTGATGCTTACAAAGCATCAGTGAGCCAATTTGGGATGTTGGTGAGTGTCTCGTGAGGCACGAGGATGACGATGTGGTCGAGGATCGGAGTCGTTGCCATTATAGTGGCACTCAGGGGGGGGGGGAAACCAAGTCAGTAATGCTTCTAGGCTATTCGGAAATGTCGATGGAGAGTACGAATAGGCGGGGCCGCGTGCTGAAGTACATGAAGTCAAAGCCCGACGTCGGGGGCAGCTGCCTGCTTAGTAAGCAAATATGAGAAGCTGGCAGTTGCGACATTTCGCTCAACTTTGCATCACTTCACCACAGATAATTCTGGCTCCTGGGAGAGGTCCTATCTTTGTACACAGGCTGTTCTCGACCCAGGCATTTCAGCCATTGCCGCGGAGCACTATGGGATCGAGGCCGGTCACACCTGCACTGTGGTTTTTATTTGTTCACATTGGCATGGCTATGGGTGCTCCCGTGTTCCCTACTAATAATCACGATGTAAGCAAGTCGTGCAGAGTCTGTCGTGCAGAGTCTCTGAACCACCGAGACGGTGTCGGTGCAGTCCCCGACAATCACCCTGGGCACTCTTGATCTGAGCGGGTCTGCCGTTCATGTCAAAGGGAACGAGGCTCTTGAAGGTTCAATTATTATATTTGTGCACTACCGTGAACCAGCCACGTCACCTACGAAAGCCACGGCGTTTTCATCGCTCTGGACCACAAATACAGATGCAAAATCAGAATTCGTTCCACGTGACCCCCAGGAACATCTCAATCGCAATCTTCATCAGGTGCTTTTGGGTGGCCGGCAGACCAACCACGAGCGTCAGGACGCTGCCTTCTCTCTGCTATACTCTGCCACTTGCCAATGGGCTCGGATTGGCTCGGTGCACCCGCCCGGGCCTTGGGAGTTTTGGGAGCTGTCAGCCTTTTGCTGTTCGGGCGGTTTCGGTGAAGATCGCATCTAGGGTTGGTGGAACTGGACCCATAACTACGATTGTGCATCTGTTCGTAGCTGCCCGAATGATTGTGGGCGTTTGCGGCGAGGTGAGGTGTTGGTGCTTGTGGGTTGTGGGTTTGTGGGGGGTTTCCGGGATTCACTAAATTATTATGGAACGGCTGTTAGGATGTTGTGTTACAGTCAATGGATGTTGGACAGAGGAAAAAGATGCCCAAGGTCCTCGCTATTTTGAAAGTGTACACTCAGAGACCGCAAGAGCTGCCTGTGGCAGCAGCACTCATCTGGTCAAAGTTTTCCTGGGACACACTGAGGTGGCAGAAGCAAATAGCAATTGAATGACTGAGGATGCTTACCTGGGGTGTTATCCTGCTTGGACTTCTTACTACTGAACAAAGCACGAACCCTAGACTGGCTTTTCGTTGCCATTTTCTATTTTAGTTATTAATGAATGTCTGTAATGTAAACGAGCGTGGCAAAATGATTGACTAAGTGTACCTAGGTAACGTAAGTGCCATGGCGGTGTGGGCAACCTACTATATAGTTATATGGATTGTCTGTCCTGGTGCAGGCCGCAATCACGTCAAACCAAGCTTGCCATCGTGTCAAGGATGCATTTGACATCTGACACACCTTATCAATCCTAAACACCAACACGTGCTTATGGTTTGCACTGGCGAGTAGTGAGCAACCTGTTTGGGCGGCCCCGATTTGTAATGGCTGTGGGCAAGTGGTGCTGGGTTTTGATGCAAGCAAGAGATTTGACTGAAGTTGGGACTACTACGTTGTGACTGGTCCGTACTGTCTGGACCTCGGTCACAGATGGAGAGACCCGTTTCGGCCCGCATGTGGACGCGCACGCGGCGCCAGTCAATGGAGTACATGCAACAAGGCCGCGCCGGGTCCGACCTCCCACGCCGGCATGGCCGCTTCTCCGGCCGCTGACACACTCGGCGCTGCCGGCAACTGCGGCTGTCAGGAACAAAGTGGCTTTGAATAAATCCAAGTAAACACCGCCTATCTCTTTCTCCAAAGACAACAAAAACAAAAAAAAAACACTGCACATGCGACAGCGAGGTCACAGGCCTCGAAGACCGCGAGAAGTCATGGGGATTTATCACTGTCACTGAGCACCGAAAGGAGGGGGATGCCTCTGCGGCCGATAAATGAGGCCTTGTAGCTATGTAATCTTGCTTGGTAAGTACAGCAGTAAGTCAAATTCTACCGCTTGCTTTCTCATGAACATTGATTGCCCCCTTAAGCATCCCGTCGTCCGGTCTGTAAATCCATCTCCTCGTAACGGACCTTCTTGGTCTTCTTGAAGATCTTCCACCAGAAGACGTTGAGAACATAAACCGGGATTCCGACTGTGAAATGTTAGCAATTTGGCCCGGGGCTAGGTGCGCTGCGCTTCTTGCAGAGGCAGCACAAGACGAAATATAAGGGGGCGCTAAGAGGGCAAGCCGGTGCTTACTGTAGCTCGTCAGGAACTTGTCAATCTTGAATGGCATGAACGCGGCGAAGCCGTTGAAAACGATGACCAGGACAGTGACCACAAAGGCGATGTATGCTCCCCATGGCAGCAGCGGGTTGCGGTACGGCATGACGCTCCTGGGAATACCCTGAGCCTTCATGCCCTTCAGCATGTAGTGGTAGCTGACAAGAATCGAGATCCAGTTCAGCGCACCGAACACGGTGACCAGTGAGACAAAGTATCCAAAGACCGTTGAGGCGTCTTTCGTGACGTTCATGAAGCCGAGCGCAATGAAGAGCGACGAGACAGCGACGGCGGCGACAGGGACACCGTTTTTGTTGGTCTTGTGGAAGATGGCGGGGGCCTGGCCATCCTTGGCCAGGGCCCAGATCGTCCTGGCGGCGAGGTAGATGTCCGAGTTGGCGGCAGATACGGTGAAGACGAGCAGGAAGGCGTTGATGATGCTGTCCAACTTGCCAATACCGGCGATCTTGGCCGCGATGACGAAGGGGGAGGCGGCGCCGCTCGTGCCCTTGGACGTGTCGCTGATGAGCCTTGCGTTGTTGTAAGGGACGGCCATGCCCAGGCTGATGACGCCAGCGACGTAGAAGAAGACGATACGCAGCAGTGTCTGCCTTACGGCACGGGGGACATTCTTGCGGGGGTTGGGCGTCTCGCCGAACGCAACACCGACCAGCTCGGTACCAAGGTAGGCGAAGGTGGCCTGCACGATGGATGCCCAGACACCGAGGAAGCGGCCCAGGTCTCCTTCAATGTTGTTGTACTGCTTGAATGCACCTGGGTCTTGCCAGTATCGGAAACCCCTGCGGTGGTGGTCAGGGCCGCCTCCCAGAGCGATGACGAAGCAGATCAGGATCAGGGCGCAGATGACGATGGCTTTAAGGAGCGACATCCAGAACTCTGCCTCGCCGAAAAAGCTAACATGGAGGAGCTGCAGGTATGGTCAGCTTAGCGGTCGACAGGCCAGGGGGCCCGTGCCAGGAGTGAGGTTCATACATTGAGTGCGATGATGGCAACGCCAAAGACGACAATCCAGATCGACACGTTCAGGTCGTCCCGCCAATAGGAGATGAGAATACCGGTCACTGTCAAGTTGTTTGGCAAGACGATTACATATTTGAAGAAATAATTCCATCCCGTTGCGAAACTACAGGCGGATTCACGGTCAGCATGATGGAGATCACAGGGACAGGGCCATAAAGCGGTGAAGGTAAGACGGAAATAGACATACCCCAGTGCCGGATCAACAAATCGAGAGGCGTAACCCGAGAAGCTCTTCTTGTGTGGCAGCCACGCACCCATCTCACCGAGTGCCACCATGACGATGTAGACGATGAAGCCCATGATAATATAGCCAATCAACATGGAGCCGGGGCCTCCGTTTTTAAGCGCAGTGCCGGATCCAATAATCAGACCTGTACCGATCGCACCGGCGATAGCCATCTAGTGAGCGAGTGCTGTTAGTAAATGGCTCGTACTCGATGGCCTGAGTAGTGGGCTGGTGTTGTTGCTTCGGATAGGGCTCAACTTGCCATATCTGCGGGTCAAGGTCAGCGCGACTCTCTCTCATGTTGTGATTGTTGCTCGGTCACCTACTCAGCTGTCTTGGTTTCATGCCACGGTGCAGGTCGTCGCCGGCCTCCTCCACCTCACCGACCTCGCCATGGGAAACAACGCGCTCATCCTCAACCGAGGAGGCGCGCTTCTCGTCGCTCTTCACGAAGTCGAGGAACCCCATCTTCGCAGACAAGTCGGCCCCAGCGGTCTGTCTTGGAGTCGTTGACGCCCTGCTATGAACTTGGTCGAGTCCTGGCTATGCCACTCAAGATCGAAGCTGTCTGGTGAGTGCCGGGCAGCAGCGAAGGGGGCAAGACAGGAGGGATCAGGATCAGACCAGAGGCAATAAACCCACTCGCAAAGAGCGACGTTGGGGCTTGACGCGGCTTATAACAGAAGCCGCATTCACCCCCACCTCATCCTTAGCTGGGAAAAACTCCATTTTCACGCCGAGAAAGCTACACACAGTAGCATGCCTGGTAGGCGGGCCAGAAATGGCGTGCTAGGCACATTCCTCAGCGAATGACCAAGGGACTGGCTGCTTCCTTCAGCTTGGCACACAGGGATGGGCTGGGAGCTGTGGCAACCTTGACAGGGCAGCAGGGCAGTAGTTGCAAATCCATGATGAGGAACCAGTGAACCAACGGGCAGGACGGGCTGCACCGCGGCCCTGTCTCAACCAGCAATCAAATCTTCTAATAGGCTTTCCTGCAAAGGCAAGTCCTGCCAGTGAGGAGCTGGGGAACGTTGCACCGCCAAGAGATAAAGCGGCGGCGCTGTGCCCCAGTTCGTCACGCCCAGCACCGCCCCCTTGCCCGAAAGCGTGCAGGTGTGTTCGCCCGAGGTCAGCTTATCGTGGCCGACTCCACCTGCGAGCCCACTAACAGCAGGGGCGGGGACGAGTCGCGTGGTGGTAGTTGGCGATATGGGGTCCAAATCCGGGGAAGTAAAGTGTTTGTAGATTGAATTTGCTGATAGGGTCCGCTATTCTGGGAGTGGGGCACCGACATATATAGGCCTGTGATTGCATACTCTAGGGGTACTATCACAGTACTAGTGTAAGTCGGTAGGCACGCAGACAAGCACATCGGACAAGAGAAGCTTGAAGGCGGAAGCCCAGCAGCTCAAGCCTCGTTCCTGAGAGTTGGCGCAGCCACCCGAGGACGAAGCATCTCTTGCCTATCGGGCCTGTGTCTTGGTGTTTTCTTAGCCCTTCCTTCGGCTTGGTTGGTGCACACGTGCAGATCGAGCCATTTTTACGAAGAAAGCCCAGAGAAACGCCTCCGCATTCTGCCAAGAGCCCGATGCTATCCAGCTTGGGTCACATCCAGGCTGATTACTTAGTCCTTACCTTATGGCATCCCATCAGAAGGGTTCCAGAATCCCGCTATCGCTTGGCGCTGCTTGGCACTCCCAGCGGGTCCAGGCCAACAGGCCTCTCACTCAATTACTTATCGGATCCCTTGCCGACCATGTCATGCCCGCGTCACATGCATTGCAACCCGCGGCGACACCGTCTGGGTCGCATTTTGCCTCCATCGACAGACACAGCAAGTGCCTCGATTGGCCTGGCAAGCCCTGGGTGCCTGCAAATATTACCAGCTACTTGGATCCCAACCCCGAAAGAACCACCAGGGCTGACAGATCACGGCTGAGATACCTGGACCCAGTGAGACACCGCCAGGGCCTCCAGCCGCTGCAACGCCAGTCGACACGGTCGTATCCGGCCAGAAACGCAGCTGAAAGGCTCCCGCCAAAAAGTCCTGGATCATGCAAGGCAGACAGACAGGCCCGGGGGGCAAGCACTTTTGCTAGGGCAATTTAAGACGACTCGCGGACACATCCACCAAGATTGAGGCGAGTCAGCCCCGAGGTGAGATATGTTTCTTGCCTTTTATTAGCTACGACGGTTCCATGGGGCTCAGCATATCACCTGGGCAGTCAGGTATTGGCTCAAGTGCTCTTCTCGCTGGAATGTGGAAAGCTTGTTCTTCATCAAAGAGTTGCAGAGTTCATCGTCCTCGTCTTCGACGTGCAGCCTTTATGCTTACTGCTTCAACGAGTGGAGGGTTTTCATCGTCATGTCTCAGGCTGGGTAGCTGGCCGCGAACATTCGCGGGCGTTTAGCCTTGTTGGCGTTGGCTTCTTCCTCCGTCAATGTCTCACGGACAGCCATTACCGTCGTCCGATACACTGTCCTCCGTACACGTCAACTGCGCGTGACGAGCAGTCCTCCCGTTTAAACCAAGTTTGAAGCAGCATCTACCCGCCCGTCCTTGGTCTGACTGAGGTGTTCTCGGTAGCCTGAGAGCTATGCCCATGCCAAATACTTTGGTAAGACCATGGAACATGTTTCCTGGCATCGTGGTGCAATAACGACTTTGGGGCATAGCATACCAGCTCCGCAGTTGTGTGGAGTATCTTGCTGGAACATGACGGCTATGAGTCTGGCGACCTATCCTTGGGGGAGGCAAATGGTGGCCCATGAGCTTGTGTGATCACTTGAATGCACATCAGGCCATAGTGCTTGCACCCTGCAAGGTCGGAAAACGTAGCCGTAGCCGCGCACAGAGATGTATCGTACAACGCAAACATATCGCGTACCACTATGAAAATGTCGCATGACATCATGCTCATGGCTCTTTCTATTCCATGCGCCTCAGCCTCCATGGCTTCTGCTGAGCGATGATTATGAAGCTGTGAAATGGACCGTGTTTGTCTCGCACAGATCGCTGATCGTCCTTTTCTTTTGCGCATAGACTTTTTTATTCCGTTTTCAACGCAACAGCACCATACTACATCGGCACTATCTCGTTCTACATTCGACGAGAACATTGGACACCATATCCCGACTGAAAACTGGCTTGTAATCTTCAGTCTTCACCATGAGCGGAACGAGGACAACCGAATTTCAGAGCTCTGTACTCCTTCTGCGCGATTTGCAGGCCCCAGCACTGAACACGATCGCAGCATTGGCAACTTACCGCGAAAGGATGCAAGCCACACGCGAAAATGGTTTACGGGACTACTTAGATGATGTTATATGTGCCCTCAAAAAAACAAGGAGCTAATAATGAGAATAACAACCATCGTCGAAGTACTGGCGCTCAGTGGCCGGGGATTCCCAGCGAGCTTACGAGCAGATATCAACGATCAGTTGGATTCGTACAACGAATATTTTACACTCCCACTCGGGATGGATGAGTGCATGTATTCCTTTGATATATTGCGGAGTGTCTCAAATGATCTCCGGTGCCACGTGTATGTAATCACTTGAACCACGTGCTTGGGATAGTACCCTTGGCTGATAATGCAACAGGGCAGCTGGAGCTGGCTTCAGCACCACAGTGGGCCAGAAAGGCTCCGAAGCCACTGGTAAGTAGCCGAATGGACTCGGTATGAAGAACGGCACTGACTTCATAAGAAGACCAGGGTCAAACAGGTCGTGCCGCGGAAGAGGCAAGACATGATCGGGAACGAGAAGCAAACAGGAGAGGCACACGTTGGCGCCAACCAGGTGAAAGGTGGATGGAAAGCCCAGCTCCGCCCGCGTACTGCAACTAATATGAGAAGATTTGCTTTCCTGAGGGATGAGTGCAAAGGGGCAGGGGAGGGAGCTCAGTATTCACAGGACCAAGCGCTCGATCCCGAACAGAGTGCGACATGAGTCTATTCTCGGACATGGTAGCAATGAGAACAGTTTGTCTGGCGGTTCGATTTGACCAAATGTAAAATGAACATTTATCACACCGCCGCCCTGCTGAAGGCCTTGGGTTGATCAATATTGCGTGGAGTGGGAGATTGCACATGTGGGATTCCTCCAGTCAAAAGGTTTATATTCATGCGATGCATTTATCCCAAGCTGAGTAAATATCGAAATGCTATGACGTCGCTCGGGCCTTGATCCAGACCCGAGTCGATGACGCCGGGTGTTTTGTACCGGCACCGGTGCTTTGCTTTGGCAGCTTCCAAGGCCCGCCACCAACTGGTTCAATGTCGTATGTCGTGAGGATAGCGGCAGTGAAAATCAAAATCTCCTTGAAGGCGAACTGACGGCCTTTGCACATGCTCACTCCTCCACCTGGCAAGGGTATCAGTAAAGTCAAGCTTGGGACCAGCCACTCCAGCGGAAACTTACCGTATGGTCTCACAACTCCCATATCGGCGCCCAGTGGTCGCTTCTCTCCCTTCTCGGTTGAAGTATCCCACTTGATATGCCTGCCAATGGACCACTCCTTGGGGTCTTCAAAAACATCGGGGTTCATGTGGTTCAGCTCATGGGCTCCATGCGCATACGTCCCCTTGGGCAGCAAGAACCTGTCCGAAGACGCGTCCTTATCGCTGAGAATGACATCTTCCCTGATCACCTTGAAGCTCCATGCGCTGACGTCGACCCTCAGGGTTTCGATGTATGCTGCCTTGAGAAGAGGGCACTTATTGACCAACCCATCCACATCAATACTGTCGATCCTCAGGGCTTGTTTGAAGGCAGAGCCGAACCCGTGGGCTGGCTTCTCAACAACGATGTATGGGGCGACCTCATCCCTGATCCGGGCAAGCAGGACCGCGTCGGAGTTGATGCGCCAAAGCATCCAGAACACAAGGGGGTTGGCGTTCGCATTCATGGCCCAAGCCAAACCGAGTTCGCTTGAAGCTCGCTGCTCGATCGTCAGGTTGTACTTGCGGTAGACCTCGTCCACACGGCTCTGAATCAGCGGGCTGACGTTGTCGATGTCAGCCCACTCGGGCTTGGGTTTCTGTCCCTCGCGATCGGCCTCGAGCGCAGCGTGGAACTCGCGAAGGCAGGCCATGGCTTCGGACCGCGCGCGGCGGGCAGCGATAGCCTTTTGGATGGGGAGCCAGGCAGGGAGATCGGCGGCGAGGGCCATGAACCCATCGTCGAATCTCCAGAGGTGCTGCCAAAAGCGGGGGTAGTTCTCGACAAAGTCGGTGCCGAACAGCGAGACGTTGGCTGTCATGGCGATGAAGTTGCGCACGAGGTCATACAGGTCAGCTTCGACGACCTGCTCTCCCTTGTTGTCCTGGACCGTCTCGGCGTCGGCGTACTTCTCCCACTCAACCTGGTCCACCTCGCTCTCGTTGAATGTGACCAGATCGGCAATATTGTGTCGTAGCCGCTGTACAGTCCTGTCGACCATCTGATTGAGTGACTGCTCGGAGCTCAAGATCTTATAGAGAGCGAGGATCTCATCAATCATCTTGTCGTATATTTCCAGGCTAGCCTTACTCCTCGGCCAGCCGAAGTTGCTCTTCATGAGGTGTTTTGACGATGCATGGCCGTCAGCAACATGCACCGGCTGGTTGATCAGGGACGCGGTAAGGCCGGGCTTGAACACTACGGTGTGCACGCCGCCGAGAAAGTTGAGCGAGAAGGCGCCGCCGGGGTAGAGCTTGCGAAGGCGGGCGAGGAAGCTCTCGGAGCCCAAGACCATCTGGGGTATGTGTCCCAGATACGGGACCCAGTAAGGGACTGCAGGTGCTACCTTGGCCCCCCCTTTGCCTTTGTGAGACTCGACGCCAGGACGGGCATTGTTGCCACTGATGATTCGGGTGGAGACGCAGACAGCAGCAAAAGTGATTGCGAGGACAATCAAGTGCTCCTGCTTGATGTGCGACAACAAGAAGCCCTGGACGAGGGCCGAGATGCCAGCCATTTTCGACGGCGAACGTGTGCTGATTCGGTCGAGGCAGATCAAACACCGTCGGGCCACGCAGTCAAGTATGCGTTCGAATTCAGCGGGTAGTATCACCTCACTGCATCGTGCATCGTCTGTTCAGGGAGTGTTGCTGGCTTCTATCCAAGGCGCCTTGCGCAGCTGAAGAACCCCCCCTGAGCGCTGACGATCGAGTGAGCTCGCGTTGGCCAGAAACACCGGGACCAACGGATCATTGACGGACCGTGCACCAATGCTCGGAAGGATCACAATGCGACCTGTGATGGGATGAACTATCGACTGCTCATCAGGCTGCCGTTTTCTTCTCATTTACCGTAAATTGCAGATACGATCATCGATACCGTCTTACATGATGGCCGAATGAGTTGTGTGTACCTCACCTAGCTTGTGGGGGGGGGGGCTGGGGAGGGATCGTCCCAA